>NNCF01128804.1:837734-1114688 GCA_002313205.1 Laupala kohalensis
GTAGCAATAACAAGTAATCTGATTTACCAGGAAGGTAGAAATAGAAAAATATACTTCCGAATTGACGAAGTGAAAGGCGACACGTTTCTTTGAATCATTGAGTGAACTCTTTGGATCATTTTGTTCTTCATTATTCATGAACTTAAATAAATGTAAAAAATATAAAATAATGTTTTAAATTAGAAGATTTCTTATTTAATTTATGTAAAAAAATATTTATATTTTTACTTATGTTTGATGAATGATATGTGGTTTATAATTCGTAATATGAAAACTAATAGAAAATTAATATTCCAATATTTATTCTCACAGTATGGGGAATTCTTTAAGAGAATATTTTAACCGACATTCCGTCTACAATTTTATTACGGACAGAACTTAAATTAAGCAGTGCTACAGTATTTCAAACTTAATAACCCCTTTGTCTATGACTTACTAATTTTCTCTGTTTCTTTGCGAACATGTCTCTCTTACCCCTAGCAACATTTTCTAGAGAACACGCATTTGTGTTGCCAAACTGAAACATTTGTTCGTGTACAGACAAGATCTACTACTGCCCTCGACCCTTGTCCATGGTCTCGTCTCCTTGTTTCTTTGACGAACACTGCACGGTGACTGAGCATCTGACTCCGATCATTTCGTGGAATAACCATCCGTCTACGGCAGGCGATTCACAGTGACCATTCAAACAATACAATCGCCTTGTCGATAACGCAGTCAGCTGCAATCGGAAACTGGTTGTACGTTGGCATACGATCGGAGGTATCTGCGAGCTTAAAGGCTTCACTTTGATTAACTCTCTTTAGTTTTCAGTTGTTTCTAAACTATGGATTCAATAACTTACTTCCATTTTACAAGTTCATTTTTTCAGAAGAATAACCTGTTTTAGTAATTTTGAAATGAACATAAAAAAGCTATTTTCAGCAAAAAAAAACGTTGCACAATAACTGAAATAATTCAGTAATATAATATAATAATTCAAATAATTAATATTCAAACAATCTATATATTTTTATAATCCAGTATAATATAATAATTCAAATGTGTTTTCAATTGTATTGGCATTACTAAACTCATCTCATTACAAACTCACAAATCAAAACCATATTTTAAACAAAAACTTCCTTCAAATCGTCATCATTGATTCTATAATAATTACAAGTAATTTAAATACTATTTTACTATTGGTATTAAATTATAGTGTAGAAAAATGATTAGCCAATACTCTCGTATAATGACCACGTGGAGGACAATAAACTTCAAATTACAACATTATCAAAATCATATCTGTACCACACCTGAAATCTCCCAGTATTTGTCTATATCAATAAAGAGTAACCGAGACCACTAATTGACAACACTCCCTTTAATACCCCTCTGTGACATACTTCGTTGGCATCGCGGTGAGAGGGTGTCCGCGGGGTGCAGCTGCAGAGCAGCTTAATGGAGTCCTGATGAACTGCGTGTCTCCACACAGGCTCATTTGTGACGAGGACACCCGGGAAAAGCGTGAGCAATATGCGGCGTCTACGGAATTAGTCACTTGAAACGAAATCAATTAAGCCATTACTAATTGGTTTATAAACGCCGTGTTGTTACAATGTTCTATATTCCAGGATTTTTTTACACTTGTTTATGGTGGATCAGACAGTTTCATTCCGACATGAATCATAAAGAAAACCACCAGTCAGTGGTAACGTTTTCAAAACACTAGTAAGAAATTTCAATGGTCATGGACTGCGGGATCGACAAGTTTTAGTTACATAACCTTTTCAGTAGAAGAAATAATTGTTTATATATTTTTAATCCATTAAAATTTTACTAATGAGAGACGGAGAATTGTAAGATGATAATCTGTAAATAATTATGTGTTAATACTAATATTCATGAAAATGGCAAACAAAATATTACTGGTAAGAATTTGGTTTAGTAGATAGGTATTTCATATCACCAAATCAGTCAATACTACAGATACTGAGATAATTGTACGTTAATTAGTTATAATATTATATCCAGTATATTAGTAATACACCAAAGTCAGATATACTCAATGGGGTTTATTAGTCAATGGAGTTTTGGTTTGTTTCGTAGACATCGTTTAAATAAAATGACCCATTACCTCATTAAATATGAAAGAAAAATCAGTAATTTGTGGTTTCAGGTTGGTACTTGTCTGGATGTCAATTGTGTTTCAGTACTCGATATTAGTCTGTTAAAATTTGCAAGACAAAGTGGAACTTCATTCAAAATTCTTATGTTTTATATAATTAGTACTGCACATTAAATACATCGGAACAATCTTTTAAGAATTTTCGAGATATTTCCATCTTCAAACGTGATGTGATCTTAGACGGTTGCTTTTACAATTCACTTTTCCTATTTCGAAACCAAATTTCCCCAGAAGAGAACGTAACGTTGTGAATGACTTTATGTGATGAAAATAATAGACTAAGTTATAATTAAGATGAACACTTTCAAACAAGCAATTCCTGGGAATCGATATGTATGTTCTCTATCCCTTAAAATTTGGATCATTAGTTCCATATGAGTTCCTACTCGCTTATGAATCGGCAACAGACAACATGCAAACCAAGTGTTGTTCGTGGACTTACCTCTTGCATTTTCCAAACAATTTTATATCACTTGTCATTTCAGTTTTTATAATTGTTTAGGTTTCATTTCAATATTATATCAGCAAAAAATGCTGTCGCTGCAACAGTAACCACTGTAAATGCATCAAATATAATTGCGATAAAAAAGCACCTAAATTGTAAGCAAGTTAGCAAGACCCAAATTATTAATACTTTATATACAGTGTCTACGTGTATTACTCATAATAAACGCTTTGCGTGTTATGCTATATGTAATTGCAGTAATGGCTCATGAGTCGTTATGCAACCGAAGAAAATGCCATACAATAGTTATGCTTATTCTAATTTGTTGAATGTGATCTATTAATAATAATAAATTTAATGTCAAAAAACAGTACAAACTGCGCATGACCACGTGGAGGACAATAAACTAATTTACTCTCCGGAATCAAGCAAGGGACCATTCCATCAATTCCGATCAAGGACCCTAAGGCAGAGGCGGATTGAGAAATGTCAGCAAAAATTCCTAGATAAGACGAAAAGTTTTATTTTGAAAGATGATATTTTGAACTTTGTATCAGTTCTGCTTGTGGATCCCATCCCACTGATTCCTTACGTGGTAAAAATGATTATTGAGAAACAATGTCAGTTATGATTGTCATCGTTTGTACGGCAGAGTTGGGACTGCTATGTTATGTCATTCCCGTAATTCATGAGCATGAATATATTTTATTCGAAAGAATATTCTACTGTACATGTGTAGGTATTGACTACAGCAACACAGGCTTGACAGGTTGCGTCTCAAACAACGCTGCCATGGATTGCTGTACCTTATGCGAGGTGGAAGAGACATCTCGGCAGGCAGAGCATGCTGCTGGTCTCCCTCGGTGGCGTTGAGGCCGCCAAAGCGTCGGGGAGGGGCTATTAAATTCCTTTCCATGATGAAGCAACCTCCGCTCCATTACAGAGCACGCCAGATATTTGCGCGACTCGGAGCTCAGTGAGAGCCCTTTAGGGTCGTGCGATGTCGTATATAATGTTATGAAGGAAATATTTATCGAAGGACTTTTCATACAGATTTGAAATTTTTAAATTATATTCCACTAAACAGACCATGTTGTTTTGAATTGCTATCACCAAAAAATTGAGATTTTCTGTGTTCATATTGCAGTTCAACATTATTGAACGAAGTAAAGAGCTTTTCAAAATAAATTTACACATCAGAACCGATTCTTTGCTTTCTGCAAAATGTGAAGAAACTATTATTTCATATAAAATAGTTAATACTTCAAAATTCGTGATTTTATATATCTATCCTATTTCGATTTAAACTTTTTCTTTATTGTAACTGTAATTTTTAAAATATCATTTATGGAGACAATAGAAATTTTGATTTAATAATTATTGAAATATCTTGCAATTATTTTGTACTTACCAATTCTGTTTTAACACGCTTCATCAAAGAACGTCAAGCAAAAGACACCGACTCACCTGAAAAAGAGAAAGGGAAACTCATTAGCATTGAAAGTTATGGAGAGGAAAAGTCATAACAAACACTTATTTTGTATTAGATTTAAAAGGGGTTGTTAGGAACCCGGAATAAACAAGTTGATTCTAAAGTACCAAGTTACAATCATTTTGAATAATTATAACAAATACTTTTATACTTATTATTTAAATGTACATTGGTAGTACATTCACTCTACGAAAAGAAATTACAAGGTACTCGATGAATACTGAATAGTAGAATACTAAACTTCAAAAATACATCTTTATATTTAAAATAAATAAGCATATTACATTGATATAAAGATATTTAGTAGAGAATTATTAAGATTTTTCTTAATTCCGCGTGCGCTGTACTATATTACCAAAGCTACTCCCCATTTCAATTACATTTACTTCCCTTGAAATAAAGATAAACCGTGAATCAGAACTACTTCAAATATCCTACCAACAGCTCCTCCAAATCATATCACTTCTTGTGTTAAAACAAATTATCATTCCATCAGTCGCACTATTCGAGATATCACGAAGAGAGCTGATTCTTTATTTGACAGGTGAAATGTCACAGTCTGCTGTACTTAAAAGCACGTCGACATCTTAACAACTACACTCTTATCTCTAAATGTTATTTCACTCAAATGTCAGAGTCCACACAATGACCCGGGCACAGTGCCTCACGACAGCCAGACGAAGCTTTCAGCGAACAAAATGGACTTCACCCTCCGAATTTCTTAAGTGTTTAAGATCAAATAACCCGAAGGTATGGTATTTTCATGTTTCTTTTTACAATTGATATTGTTCGAAAAGTTCAGGGTGGAATTACCAGGGGAAATAATCCGAGGAACATCAACACTTAATATTGAAACTTTAATATATTGTAAATTAAACTTGAATATTTATTATTATTAACATTTAATTATTCTACATTCCAGTTTAGTCTAATATTTGTCAAAATGTTGATCCATTTTGTTTTTAATATCCGACAAAAATTGCTGTGACACCATACAAAAGCCAAAATTTTCCTTACAATTTTTATATATCTTGTACTTTTTGTGGAAAATTTCCCTCATTATTATTCAGAAATTAATTATTGACAAAAATAATATAAATGATTAATTAAGTTAATTACATATTTCACTGTCAAAAATAATAATATCCGGTTTCATAATTGTAAGTGAGTTGTGATGATTTAAATGAAACACGTAACCATGTAATTATCCCAGAAACCTTATCATACTCAACGTCAAATGTACTTGAATTTAAATTTACATGAAGTTTTAAGTTGTTGTTTATCATTACAACAGTGTCAATTATACGATCAAACATTTATTTGAAACCAATAATAGTATTTCAAGAAACTGATTCAACGACTTCATTCCAAGAAGTTCCATTTATTGATACAGAACCGTTTCGCAGAATCACAAAATGGAGAAAGGTTTACAAAAAACATTTCAGGTGTATCACCAGACTTGTGAATATCCAACTAAAATATTAACATTTTGGAAAACGATACTACAGCATCGAGTGTTCGTTTCTAAAAACATTTCTTTTACACGTGCCGTGTCTTATGTCACGGAAGTAGAAGCCATTGAAAGGCTGTAAAACATTTCGGACAGTCAAAGTGAATCACACTCTCAGAAATTGCCGACGCTAATGGAAGACGACTCTTTTGTTTGCATTCCTTTGGGGCTGCTACATAACAGAAGATCCGACGATTCCTTTGCTCTATAAATACTTTTAAAGAATGAATTCGAGACAAAAATATCCCCACCGTCTTACTAAATGTAGCTATCTGGTAGTAAAATAAGAATGGCGAAAAGACGTGGGCAATTGCTACCCTGACTTTATGTATGTGTGTTTTCTGGCGAGTGATCAAGGAGCACGCGTGTGATAAAAAGAGACATGTCTCAGTGGAACACGATTTTCGAAGTTCTCGGAACACAATTACACATTTGTTTCTCGAGAATAATTTTATGTATAGATTTATCTAAATTATTCTTAATAAATGTATATACATGAGGAATACATTTTTTCCATGGTATGAAAAAGAATTCATTTCCAAGACGAATACTTGCTCAAGTAATGTGAAAATAATCTGAACGTTATGGTTCAGACCTAACATCTTACAATATTTCCAGAAATTAAAACCTTAAAATAGATTTAAGTATGACCATAAAACCCAGAACTCTTAAGTCTATTATTGAATATGTTGATCGTAATACCCAACAGAAAAATATGTTAGCAGAGAATGGTTTGAATTCCTGAACCATTGGGTTCAGGGATTATACCCATCATGCTTCCACTGTAGCATTTCCACTAGTACTTGGGGGAGCACATAATATTCAGTACTAATGTAAAAATATAATAATTATAAATATTTTATTGCTAATAACAAAGTTGCGATTGTTCGTAAATTTAAATCTAGGGCTATGTTGTAATTAAACCCGTAGTTATTTGAGGTGTATTAAACACTCGAATGTGATACCACGAAGTGCATATTTTACCATTTTAGTGTGTAATACCTTCCACTAATAAGTGGAATACCACTTTTTTTAAACAAATACCAATATTTTCATTTTTAAAATTTATTTTAGTTTATTAATTCATTATCAATATTTAATTTTTGAAATGTAATAATATATTCAAAACATTCATTTAATTTCACCCTACTTCTTGTCGGGCGTTTGTGATTGATGCCACTCATATGCCGTTTCCAATTTTCGAGCAACATAAAAATTTCCGAGTTAGATTTATCGTTACTCGCCAATTTTGTAAATGAATTTTTCTTTGTACTTTGTTAAATATCCATCAAAAGAATAAATTGACTTTAGTTTCAAAGTGCTTGTCTCATTATTCTACGCTCTTCTCCTCCCGCGTACAAATTTATTCTGTACATGTAATTGAGGCTAACGGCGCAGTATACTCAAATGTTATTGGAGTGCATTGGAATGTTCTTCCTCTCTGTATCTCCCTCTCTTTCTCTCGTGCAATACCTTTGCATTTATCCGATTATTCGTTGGTCCGTTCGTTTATCTTCCAGGGCCACAGTCAGCTGGCATGAACGCAGCTTACAGCAGCATAGAGGAGAGGGGGGCGTGGGAACGTACGGGACCGTGCTGATCCCATAGGCTCATGAGTCCTATTTGCATGGAGCGCAAAACTCTGTAGTGGCACCATCAACGGATTCAGGTACGAAGAGATGGTGATTCTGCTGAGGCGAGGCCTAAGGGGATACAAGGGTTATTCGATACATTTGATAAGTGAGCAGGGAGTTTCATCATACATTGATACAAGTATTTCGAATAAAGTATTTATCTGAATCATTAGGAGTCTAAAATATACAATATAGAAGGAATTTATAAATAAAATTGACTTACGTGAAAAAGCTGACATAAAATAAGGTAAATATGAAATGAATCGTTTAAATGTAGAAAATACGAACTGCTCTTTTGGTTAGAAAGTATATATTTGCATATTTTTCATGAACTTTTGTACGAATAAACCTAAGCAAATTATCAACTGTCTTCATAAAATGTTAATTAATGTTGGTAGTTGGTTCAGAAATAACCTTAATTCTTTCATTTTACTCATAAAACAGAAGTAAATTAGTTTATTGTCCTCCACGTGGTCATACGCAGTTTGTACTGTTTTTGAAAATAGATTTATTATTATTTTTGTTATTATTATTAAAGAGTTTTTCATGTAAAACCACAATCGAAGGAGATTCAGAGCATTTTCAGCAGCTACGCAAAATATAGTTTTTATATTGGGAATCTTAATTCCCTCTGGTAGGTCCGTGAAAACATTCTGTAGAGGTTCTACAATGAGAGAACCTCTTACCACTGATTGTGAACGTTGTAAATGACAACGGTTATCCAGTATTTGGTTTTAAAGTAAATATATGAAATACAATAATAGGTGTAATAATGCGAAAAGTAACAAGTATTCAGAATTTTTATATTTAGATGAATAAACGTAGTGAGCTTACTACCAGAGGTGAATTTCATCTTTGTATTTTGTTGAATGATTGTAGAGAATTGTAGAGACGAAGTTTATTAAATCTTGACTAGCGTTACCTGGGAGACAGTATACGATCTAACTACAATTCCATTTCTACTTGTATTTTGAAATAAACTATGAAAGAAATCTTCATAGTTAAAACGTAAGATTGTTTTCTGGACACGGACAGAAATGTAAACTTTGTAAGTTTATTACTTTTGGGGTAGTTGTTTAAAAATTGATATTTACAAAACATTTTACTTTATAAATAAGATTTAGTGATTATTTCTTCTTTTACAAGGAATTTTTAATGAGTAAATTTAGAGACAAAGATCACGAGGGTCTAATTCTTTTCTGATAAATTTCAAATTTGAGGAATAGTTTATAGTACTTCTTTCAAAACTGTATGGAAAGAAATAGGATAAAACGTTACCGTAGGAAATATATCTAGCTTTACTGTCCGAGATAGAGATTAATTACAAAAAGTTTCTATGAGTTGGATGAAACCAATGAAATAAAACAATCGTCTAGAGCTTTTAGGAAATATTCCAATAAGTGTGAATCCAACTGCTAATAAACAATATAATGAATTAAATGGCAACCAAATAAATAATGTTCTGCACTCCAACATAAATTGGAGAAGGCACAATTTGGTGAAAAAATTAAATAGGAAGCAGAATTTAAATAGTAAAGTTAAAAGTAGAACTATTTTTCAAAACTTTTATGAAAAATTATCTTTACACAAGAGCGAGGTGTTATTTTATTATCACAACACGAGCGTGTGATTTTAACTAGAACAAGAGACCTTTTAAAAGTAGACTGACGTAGAAAATGAGTGAGAAGTAAAATGTGAATTGGGCGGCTAAAGTGACGTTTAACGCAGATTTACTGCTCAAATTTTGTGTCATTATCCATATATACCATAATAATCGTACTTTTTCCCATTTCGTTTGCGAATCCCCTAGAAGTGATTTATTTATATGTGAAGGATCTTCGTAGACAGAACACAATGAAAGATGTAACTAAAATCTTATTTATAAAAATAAAAACTGAAAGTGATGGAAGGGTAAGTTAAACCAAACAATAATTCCGTCCGAGAGCGACAAGAGGTAGTGTCAATGATTCTTCCTTCATTCAAAAGCAGCCAGCCTTCTCGCTCTTTACAGTTTAACTGCGATCTTAAACTTATCTGTAATGGTTATTGGAAAACGTGCACATTTTTATGAATCCGTGAGAAGCTTAAAGTTGCAGATTTTGCACTTCCGGTCCGGTTAACGATGTGATTGCCGGAGCACGGATGCGCAAAACCTTGGTGGCGGTGGCGGTGATGGAGGCGGTAGCAACGTCTGAGCGGGTGCGCGTTGAACGTAAAGACCTGCTGCCGATAGCGTTCCCAAAAACTCCCTGGTACGGCAGCGCATGGTGCTGAACAGGGCGATCTCCCATCTACGTGCATAAGGAACCTTGCGATCGAAACACGCGTATGAAGGCAACTTTCATTTTACGGATATTAGGTGGAAATTGCTTCGGCCAAATTGGAGTTTCTATTGTACGCGTCGATGAAAATAAGAACGTCTAGAGCGCAGACTCCAGTTAAGTTAGTAGGTCTCGTACGCCTAAATATGCAATTCTAGAATGAAGTTGATGAGATCATGTTTAATACATTAGATTATCATATACAGTCTTAGATGTATTGTTTAATAAAAATTCTTTGAGAAACCTATCGGAATAACTTTTTGGGGAGTATTTGAAAGTATTACTATAAATACGTAGCATGCTATATTTATAAGTATATTTTTACTTATTTTGTTAACTTCTTTTTTATTTAATAATACAGAATGCATTATGTATTTTAAAATGTAACAATTCCCGAGATGACTTTTCTTCTTTGTACTTATCTCAATATTGAAATGAAAAACTGAACAAGTTCACGCAATACTACCCCTTTTCAGATAATACACTACTTGCATCAAAAGACGGCTAAATTTTCTTCTTTACAAGTTCTTGTGAATATTTGAGGAGTCCCGTTAAGAAATCAATATTCACAACAAACAGTGATAGCAAGGCGCTTTGGTTGATGTCTTCGGATTGACGTATCAAGAGCTCAGCAGCTCTTCTTTTACGCAGCTACCTTCGATTTTACACAAAAGTTTCCTCACCAAAGTGCCAATAAACAATGGTGCCTCTTTCAAGATGCTTACAATTCCCGCAAGGATTCCGCGTCTCTTTCTGAAAGGAGTCCATTCACGGCGTAAACAAAAGAAGTGCAAGAGTGAAGAAGAGGGCAGGTGAGCGGCCTCTACACGAACTCTAGGGAACCAACATTTCGAAGCATGTAACGAGATCTCTCATTGTCCCGTTCTATACACAAGGCCTCTTCTTTCCTGAAGGAAGAAGATACATTCAATAATATCTTGATCGCAGCAAAAAATTTATCAAGATATTTTCTTTTTATTAATATATTTATGTTTGATATCATAACCTAGTATCTAATATATGACATTCAAATTTCAAATTAAAAATAACTATGTTGAATATTTTGAAAACTATGAATTTCTAATTACTAGTTTGGAAGCATTACTTTGTTGTTTTTCACTTAAACATTAAAGTGGTACTTATATATCACTGTTATTTCATTATCCACTCAATAATTTAAACAGAGTAATAACTAACTATGTTTTGTTCTGGAAATTGATACAGACATACCATTGAAAGGTAGTACCTGAAAGTATGGGCAGTGAAGTTTTAATTCACCTTTTTTCATACCATGTTGTGTATTGTTGCTTTTGCACCTTCGACATCTACCCGTGTTTAAGGGCATATACCCGCTATACGTTATCTGCAATAGTTAGCGTAAACGTGATTAATCATATCACGCTTCAAAACTCATCTGTCTGACGCATCAGTAGGCTTGATCTTCAAATCTAGAAGTTTTGTTTTCATTGCATATGAGTTATAGCACATTTTTCAATGCTCTTTCAATGACCCTTAAGAAGAGTGTTGAAAAAATTTTGCTTATTGATCAAGTTATTTGGGCAACCCACAGCGTAAAACATTGTGCACTCGCTTTCTAGTAACGCTGGTTCAAATCCCGGTTGTGCATACAGTAGTGGACAAAGCTGGTTTGCGACAGGTTTTCTCGGAGCACTCCCGTTTCTCCTGCCATATTTCCCTTTTATTCCACCAGAATACTCACTCATCATCATTCACCTTTCATCTCATTCGCTCATCACCCTTGTCATCCCCGTCATTAGGAGACCGTATGAGATCAGGCAGCGATCGTGAACAACGACCAGGAACCTCCACGCTGTGTCCTCTGAGCAATGTACGCTGTGTCAGTCATCTAATACAAAAACAATTCTGACCCACATTCATTTTCGAGTTATTGTCTTTATTCAAGATAATTCGCAACTGTTATAGGTACGTATTTTTTAAGGGAAATAAGTACACTTTCTTGAGCCATGATTAGAATTGATGGGATGGTTCCTTGCTTGCTTCCGGAAAGTATATTACTTCATTGTCATCCATGTGGTCATTCGCAGTTTGTAACTACTTTTTTGTCAATTTATTTGAAGAAATTATCTTATCACAACAAAATAATAGTGCAATAAAAATTAAAATGTGAAGTTTAAATTATTTTACGTTCCATTTGTTTTACCATATTTGTAGATTTTTGAAACGCTTCAATGAAGAAACCGAAAAAACATTTTCGGTTGCACTTTGCCACAGTGCCAATTCTCTCCTCCTACATACGTATCTCAACTGGAGAAGGTATCCTAAAGTAACTATTGGGTGGAGTCCAAATTGAAAAGAGCGTGTTTTGCCGGTATAAATTTATATATAAGATGACGGTGGTGGGTAGGGGGTGAGGAAGTGGTGACTATGAAGGCGGAGGAGGTGGTGGTGTTCGCGAGCCGCGAAGGTGCAAGCGACCCGTAAAAATAGACGCAGACCGTGCGGCGAGAGAGCTGACTCTGCCTGTGTGGGGGGAGGGCGGCTCTTCTGCTCACGACGGAAACGTAGAGTATTCTTTTAATATAATCCTTCAAGAGCTGGAATTCTTTTTCAATTGCATTCCTAATTTGATACTGCCGTGGATTCACTGAAAGGCTTGCTGAACAGGACTGGTATTTTAAAGAACTGACTTTTGAATAAACTAATCCTTCGTAACAAGAAAAAAAAACAAGAAAGAACCAGCCATCTTCTCAAAAAATTGAAAGAGAAAATGAAGGTTGTTAGTTTCTTTACTATCTTTTCTGTAATCATTTTACTCGTTTTTAGAGAGACATTTAAGTATGTGTACAATTTTTATTTCTTCAATTTTTCACTAATAATTATGGGGAATGAAAATATTTTGTAAATTAACTGATATGGAATATTGCACCTAAGTAAGCAAGAAAAATAGCATTTCTATCAATGAAAGATACTTTTCTACCTAAATTCAAACAAAATTTTTAATGTTACTTAAATACTTATGTCTACTACTCAAATCAAGTTCCAACGCATTACCACTAGATAATGTAACATGTACGAAAATTGAATAAATTCATCACTAGTTGTAAATAAAGGACGAGAGGCAGTAGGACCTTAACGTGAGAAGTAGAATAGATGATTATTATTACCAAGGTGAATACTGCCGCTACCTTTTTACAAACATTGATAAATTTATTATGCTGCTCTTTCCTCTTCACATCTCACCTGTCTGTGTTCACGGCCAACGTTACAAATTGTTTCTCTCTGTGGGCTCACTTACAACACGCTGTTCTTTGCACACGGGGAGTAAAACGAGCCAAAATGGGGGCGGATTATGCGCTCTCTTCCCACTGCACCTTACTCAGGGAGGAGCTTCGCTTCGAGCTAATGGCGCCCTCTGAAACCACAGGCACGCGCCGCTCTTTCCGTAATGCGCTGGTGGCTTACCTTCGATGCACGCCTCCTCTTCCTCTCTCCCCTCCCCTCCTTCACCCTCACTTATTCCCCTCCCGCACCTCACTCACCACCAACTCCAGCGGAGAAAACACCCGCGTCCCGCTTTCGGGCAGACCCCGAAAATTGACGATCGCATCCTTTTGGGGTTGCGTTGTTAAGCCGTACAGAGACCGCTAAATTCATTGGGTGCGATAGGTAAAACCCATTCATGGTATTAATGTGAATTATAGTGTTAGTTCATTTAGCTTCCAGTAAATAATTGCTATGTTAAATTATAATCTAATATGCGTTATTTCTGTATACATCTCACAACACCTTTGCAGACTCAAAGTATAGGGTATGAATCAATGAGATGGTTGAAAGTAAGATTTTCATATTTGATGTTTCATATTTGTGTAAGAAGATATTTAATGTTTTTTCATTCAATTTTTTAATAAATCCATTACCTAAAACAAGACCATTGTATATATATTCCAGGAAATGTTTCACCTATTTCCCTTTACCTTTACCAGTATGCAGAATGAGTATGGTCACATTAATATGCGACACTTCTACAGTGTAAGACACACTATGATATGTACGAGTCAATATGCATGTGTGTGTGTTGGAGGGGAGGGAGACTCGGTCATGTTATTTCGCATCAGACATGGTTTTCCTTCTTGCAGGGGATGAAAATGAGAATGTGGCTTCCTCTAATTCGATAAAATATTTATTCTTTCGGTCAGACTCATGCCGGAGAGTACAACACAACATCTGTTTCATAGACGAAATGTAGAGAAACAAAAATAACAAAAAACAAAATTAAGATACTATCTTAAAAATGTTCAATGTGTAAGTTACTTGCCACCCACGCAGCTGTTTGCTCCTCAAAACTATCACTTCATGGACTAGAAATCAATCAGTACCTAAAAGTTGTAATTTTCTCCACTAACTGTACTTCACCAATTTTATACCTTATAATGTGTTGTAGTAATTGAACTTTACTTCCATTCTAATAAATAAAGATAATAAAATAATGAAAAATGTCTTATCACCCAAGCAATATTTTCATTTGGATAAACCATTTTTAAACCAAGTTAAGAAAATTAATTTTAGAGTTAGGTTCATTTTCGCAAGATAATTTCTGGAGTATTTTAATTCCATATAACATTTATATTATTTATTAATCACAAAGTTGTCAAAATGTTTAATCAAATCTCATGTTTGGTAGGTAAAATAAATAATTTCATTGATATTACTAAAACGAATACATAAAACAACACGACTGAGGTATTTATATCAATTTCAGTGAAAGCAGTAATAGTAGCAATGGATGGGGTAGCGGCAGATATTGGTGTTGGAGGTTGTACTGCTGGCGCGAGGGCTCCAACGTTCCCCTCAGGTGCTTCACCTTCGTCACTCACTCCAAGCGAATTCGCCATAAATACACTGAGAAGCCGGGGATATTTTTCTCTCTCTTTTTCCTCGTTCGTAACGTAGCGCCAAGAAATGAGCAGAGAATTTCATGCCACAAGTCTGGTTTTAAAGTGTTCATAGAATATTCAAACATAGAATATTGAAATTAATGTTGCATCATTAATACAGATGAGAAAGTATGCTGAATTGGTGTTCCAAAAAATAAAACCAGATCAAAAGTAGATTTATTAAATTTTTAATGAATTAATACTATTATAATATAACCCTCCACTTTTGGGTTATTACACACGTTTGTTATCCAGGTACGTGCAAATAGTTTTGAACACAGATACTTTTTTCACCACTGAGCAAAAAGTGAATATAAGTATAACATACATGCGAGTCGCAATGGTTGAAAATATTCCACTTAATATTTCTATGTATATTCTATTCGTAATAAAGAGCATCTAGGAGATGTATTACTTAAGTTTTTTATATCTTTGGTGCAGTGTCGAACAGGTTTCATTAAAAAATATATTTTCAACAGGATTTTAACATAGCTGATTCTTCTTTTTAATAAAATAAATATCATAAATACACCCTGAGTTATGTGCGGCAAAATATTAACAAACGGGTTTCTCTGTTTTAAATTAGATCTGGAATTGTGATCCTAGAAAATAAATATTTTTGGCTTCAGTCTCTTTAATCCTGAACATTTTGCATGTCGAGTTATTTTATTACAAGAATTAAAAGTTTTTCCAGTCATCATCAAAATTCCATTAGTGACTTGACATTATTGTTTCCAATTGTTTTGTGTCATTACGTGGCAGACGGTTTTGACCACTATCATCTCATCACTTCCAATTTCACAGCAGTTACAGCATCACTTTCTGTCTCATCGTATTACTACCCAAGTTACAATCTGCACAATCAGTGTCTCTCAGTATAATTATCGTATCCATTTCCTAATGGCCGTATCCTCACCATGCTTTATCCTTTGTAACCATAAACGCACTATCACCATAGAACCACGAAATTACAGAATTTCCAGTTCATGCACCCACGCGGTACCCCAGACTACTCCTGTATGATAGAGCACCAGCATTCTCTGGTCATATCATTCCTTCCCGTTTTGTACAAATCCCTTGCCACATTAGTAGTACATCAATATCCCACTACTGTTACTAATTCTTCCTTTGTATCCGCTTTATTGTCTATCAACCGTATCTCTCTCATTTTCGTTCTGATGAAATCTTGATAAGTGCCTAAAAAGTCATAAAACGCTGAAAGTACCGCTGCGACCGAATTTCAACGAACTAGGTTCCGAGGGGGTTCCGATATTCCGCTTGAGTAGCAGCGAGAGCTCATGGTGGAGAGGTGGCTGGACGCTTTGCGCTTCGCTTCCCCAAAGTTGGCTATAATTACTATATTATTCGCAGCTGCCACGGAAAAACCAACCGACACTCACACACTGGGCTATGGTTATGAAGCAACGGCGACTGCACAAGTACGAATAAGAGGATGGAGGAAAAAGTCGACGAAGCATAATGCAATCAAAGGAATACTTGTGGGGTTGAATTGTGGGTTACAGGTTTTTCTATACTAATGCAAAGATCTAATAGGGAATGATAAAGATACTAATATACAAGTATTTTAGGTTTATTTTATATTCAAATTTGGAAATCATGAATGGTATAGAATAAAAATGTTAGTAAATATTACGATTCCACAATATAACGTTAGAAAATGAAGCGTTTGATAAATAATATGTGAGTATTTAGGAAAGAGAAGATTAAAAAAGCGTATATAAGTACCAATAAATTGTTATTGATGAAGTTTAGAAAAAGTTGTAAATTATTAGGGAACTATCATTGTTTTAATCGCGATAAGATTTGATTTCATGTAATTTCACGCAATAACATTTAATATTTTAACACATTTAACATAGAATAACGTTCTAAATACGACTTTTTGATTGGCATCAATTACATTTATTTTTCCCAAAGGCAAATAAACAACACAACTAATTTTAGGAATAAGGAATAATATGCATAAATAGGATACTACGTATAACAGAGTAAAGTATTAAGATAAGAATGTGCATATCGCATATGTTCTGTACATGTCAAAATATTTGAATGGTTATATTTAAAAATAAATTGGTAGGCAAATAGAGATATTTCAGAAAATAAGTATTAGTATTTAAGGAAATAATTACTTCTGAAGGTAATAAATTTTTCGAACACAGTACAAACAGTAATTTACGTTAATAGCACAAAAATGTTCGCTTAATTGGAAAATTATTTTTGTCATTTTTGGACTTTGTTGGACGTCGCGACTCATTAACAATGATATAATTACTAATGCAAAGTGTTTATTTCATTCATGTATTGTGTTTTGCTTCTGTTGAAAAATGAGCCTAATGAAATTTGATTTAGCGGAATATTTTTGATCATTTACTTATTGTATGTATTTTATGTGGTTTACTTACAGAAATAGAATACCTGTTTTGAGTTATTGCGGAAAAAATTATTTCATGAATGAAGACTAGTTACTGCAATGTGTCATATTCATAAATAAAAGTTTATTACACATAATCGTACGAATAAAAAACTTTTTCTGAGTGTATAACGTAAATAAAACTCTCTGGCTAGTATATTTTGAAGTTCTATGTTCTAGTACTATTGTTTTTTTTTCTTCCTTTAAAGGGAGATAAGTACGAGGAACTCATAACATTTTAACAAGATGAAAAAAATTACCCTTGACCTCATAGATCATTCAAATGAACGAATAGAAATATGACTAGCAAGTGAGAAAACTGTAAATTAAAAGTCCTGAAACACGTTATTACCATGATTTCTAATTTCAAAGCAGAATAAAGTAAATTTCTAAAAGCATATAATTTCAGTTCGTGAGTATCAATTATACTGCCTTTTCATGTCCTCGTGTTAATTTCTAGACTACCTCACTCCGAAAGAAACCCAGTGTGAGAAGATAGGCAACATACATTGCATGTTAAAAGCCTATAACTTTTAAGAAACTGTGTGCTTTCCTATTCATCTCCGCATGCTAGGCAATTTACATTTTTTGTGAAGTTTTTTTACACTTCTCTTAATATTCTTCATTTTTATACACAATTCACCTCATAATTCTATTAAAATACTGTTCTTTGATTACGTTTTTGTCAAAAATTCTCAAAAAGAAATGGAAGTTCTTATTTCCGTAGTTTATGAAAATCAACATTTATGTTATTTTAATACCATTCAAATCACATTTATACGCTAATAAAATCACTCTACAAGGACACCAAAATAAGAAACTGCTGAATACACATCTAGCCAACAGTGCAGCAAATGTTCAATTACAATTTTTTGCCCCACCCGTGACTCAGGTGGTAGTGTTGTCGCTCATCACCGAGACATCCCGGGTTTGATTCTCGATGGGACTGCACAGAAAATTTATAGCTTTTCACATTAATGTTACAGTTCATATAGCTGTGACTACAGAATCAAACCTTCCTTCCTCTATCCAGCTCCACCTAGTACCAATAACTCTATTTCTACTAACCGTTCCACGTGGGCCAAGTTGTTGGTAAAGCCAACTAACCGGTCCACTTACTAACCATCGCCTACCACCCAACAAATATTACAAATAATTAAAATTTTATTACATTTTCAAACAATTTTACAATTTAAACATGAATACAACCTGATCGCTTTCTAAGGTCGAAAATAGATTTGTGTGTGACATCGGGTAGGCTTTCAATCTTTAGTGACCTTTATTCTCTTTATTCATTTTATTTTGATGATATTTACGTATCCATCGCAATATTACAAAACTACTCTCAAAGTGAATTAATAAAGTAGTATATCTAAAATTGTGTAACCAATTTGAACTTTTTAGTTTACCTACAGAACAGAAAACTTCCGCAAACTAATATTAATGACTAATCCATTCTATGAACTTTTTACGCACATCATATCTGTAAAATCACTCTCTCGCATGCTAGACATATCTACTTACAAGTTTACTTACTACACATATCGTGAATTTTGGGGGTAACAGCGTCCAGATAGAATCTAGTCAGCTGTATCCAAGTATTACAACTGCGATAGCCACGGAGGGGTTCCCCATTTTTTTTTTTGTGGAAGAAACTTCAATAATGTTTTTGTTTAATAATCCTTTTGTACTGAATTATATGTCTTGATCACAGTCCTCAATTTCCATTTTTATCAACATGACTCGCCACCCTTTCTCCTTCATCTCTCTTATCCACATCTCCACTCATTCGCGCGCTGTTTAGCTCAAAGAGGCTTCTCATTGTGCTCGGCGCGTGTTTTATATTCGTCGTCGGCGTCGGGTTCAGCGCGCCCGTAACGGAGGTCCACGTGGAGCGTCGTCGAGGCGGAGGCGGTGGCGGAAGCGGTGGCGGAAGCGGTGGACACTTGGCTGCGTCAAATCTTGACCCGACAGCGACGCCGGTCGCGACACGAATGTGTTCTTCAGGTAAAGCTCACGAAAATACTTTTGGTCCAGCATGTTCATTGGGACAATAGAGCATGTATTGTGGGATTGTCCGAAATATGGAATTAAAAGATTGAGATACTGAAAACTTTTGAGAAGTTTTATGATGCCAAAAAGAAGATGAAGTTCAATACTAGTAGCATTTTGATAAATTTAGAGAGTATATATCATATATTTACATATTAAGAGATAGGCTAAATAGAGGAACGTAAAGGATAGTGAGACGGTGAACATGGACACGAACGTGTCAAAACACTATGATATGCATACTATGATAAATTAGATCTGAAAGTGACAGTAGGCCGGTGGAAGTTATATTGAAGGTTGAGTAACACGTTTAACACACACACANATATATATATATATATATATATATATATATATATATGTGTGTGTGTGTGTGTATGTGTGTGTGTGATGTAATCGATGTATAATATGATAATAATGTATGATAAGTTATACTAATACCTGATCCATATGGCAATGAATGATGCAACAGGCAAAATGATCCGTATGATCAATGACCAAATAAACAAAGGTTATTCGGAAGTACGCAGTACGATTACGAAAAAGAATTGTGTGACATTTGAGTTGTATATGAATGATATAAGGGCAATCTAGGAAGAATTCAATATGTTTCAATGTACGAAATAATGGTAGGAATAATCATGTAATGTCGGAAAATGAAAACATGATTTTCTAAACAAAAAACAAAATAAATCATTGGCCTACACTGCATGAAGATTTGAGAAAAAAATCGAATAGGAATGAGAAAATGGTGCCGGTACCTCGACGATACGAGAATAAAGAGGAAATTGTCGCGCTGGGAAATTCTCGCAGTTTTGCACATTCATACCAGACATGCACAAGTAACTATAAAATAAAAAACTTGATTGATTCTTAAAAAATACAATAAAAAACTTCATTGATTTAAAAAAAATAATAAAAAACTTGATTGATTTTTAATAAAATAAAATAAAAAATAAATAAGCCGGAATTTTTCAATATTTCTAAATAGTTTAATGGAATAAAGTTGTTCAATAGATTATAAGGATTTCATATTTAATGTGATATTAATTTAAATTCAAATTATATCAATGAGTGCTATTGCAAAAATAACTTTAATCGATTCTTGGAAAGTTCAAACCGTGGAACTAATACAATATGTACCCTATAAAATGTAAAAAGAATGAGAATAACAATAGAGTAGAGGGGTAAATGGAATCTGAACAAGTCGAGGAAGAAGAATGTAAAGGATACGCGGATCTTGTTGAGGAAAGAGGTGAAAAGAAGTGATTGATTTTGTGTCAAAGGATAAGAATGATGAATTATACGATGAACATATTTTAAGTCTGATGAATATATTTCAAGATTAAGTCAGTCTTAATTATTTTCTAATTCTTCAATAATAATTAATACTGTTTTTAGTGTTTTTCTACGACAGACGAAACAATATGACAAGAATCGAGAGAAAAGTAAGATATTTAAAAATAGTCATATTATCAGATATGCAACAAAGGTTATCATAGACGAGAAAATTGTGTGATACTATTTTCAAACAATAGTGTTCAAACAACACCGTTAAATAAAGAAGTAACAATGTCAATTTTTGGTTCCATTAGGTGACGAAAAGCTTAACACCGGAGAGATCCAACTGAGTGCTCATTCGGGGTGAACTGAGTGTGTGGGGAAGTGCCTTAAGCTTTCAAACGCTACGTTCGCTTGAAAAAATATATAATTTTGATTAAAATACATAAGAATGCAAGTGAAATTTGTTTTCACAAGTCCGAAGAGTTTCAAATAGTAGTTGTGATTGCTGTATTCTTTATTTGAAATTCCTTAAAGAAATTACGTGATACTCTTTGATACAAAATGAAGTGGTTGTAAAATGTAAACAAAAACTATGACCATAATTGTAAATTGATGACAAAATAATGACGAGGAAAAAATTCAGAAACACGTTAAACAAATTCATCAAAATAATTAATCTGTACAAAAATATCATATAATAACAAATTACAGTTTAATATGTAAATTATTAGTTTCAAGTGGTGCAATAGATTAGTCGTAAGTTGGTTCCATAAGTTATCTGAAATTTTCATTATACTGATTTATTTAATTAAAATACCAAAATGTCCAATACAATAATGACCCAATCGAAA
The DNA here is from genome assembly GCA_002313205.1 of Laupala kohalensis. Classification (NCBI taxonomy): domain Eukaryota; kingdom Metazoa; phylum Arthropoda; class Insecta; order Orthoptera; family Trigonidiidae; genus Laupala; species Laupala kohalensis. The sequence continues at coordinate 858,841 of NNCF01128804.1, forward strand.
AACACAGCGGCTTGCGCATTCGGAGATAACTTGTTCGCTCATAATGATAGCAAATCCTGAAATTAAAAATTACTGTTCAATGAATTGTACGTTCTCCTTTATCTCCATTCATTCCAGCGGTTTGGATCCCAAATAACTTTCAGAAATCCGAGTTAATACTGAAAAATTACGAATGACACTGTAGCACCAAACCAACCAATTTTATTGTCCTAAGCAATTTAAACACACGAATTTTAATATATTGACATTAATCTTCAGATTAACGATAAAATATTGAGGGTGAAGTCTGGAAAGAGGAGAAAGGAATTTTAAAAATTTGATCAATCAAGTGTTGTAAAGTAAAAGCGCGTTTATATAATAATAATAATAATAATAATAATAATAATAATATTAATAATATTAATAATAATAAATATATTATAAAATTCAAACATAAGAGTATTAGAAGTACATATTTAGTGTGAATTACATAATATAATAGATGAATTATTTTATCATTAATTCATTGTCATATTGATCATTATTTTGGCAATTACTTAAAATTAGGCGGTTCATACGTTAAAAATATTGTTTGTAGGTATCTGATGCGCATACATTGTCATCATACATCCATCTCATACAGAATACCTTTCACATCCTGCTAGAAGGAACATTACCACTCAAAAACACAGCTGTTTCTCATTGGATTCATTGAAGATCCACTCTTCTGGGGAGAAAAGCTTGGAATATTACGACACCCTATGTGTTTTTTCTTGATTGTAACTTAACTTCGTGCTAATTCATTCGCTAAATTTAATACTCACTATGTATTTAGCCCATCGCAAATTTGACTACTTGTATCGAATAAAATAGGCGTGAGAGTGACTCATTACATCTTCTTCAATATGCAGCGGAGAAAGAATACTGGTCGATTTATAATTCACCGAAGTGTAAAATGTGTTGTAAGGGAAAAAAATAGACTAATAATAAATAATTGGTTAGAAGAAGACTTTAAAGTGTAGTTCAGGCATCCAATTTGTGACTCCAATGAAGTAGATTGATATATGTAGTGGAGTGTTGACATAGGTTTTATATGGTTAAAAATAGGTTAAAAATAATTCGGAGAGTAGACGATTCCTCCTCATAAATTTTAATTTTTTTAACTCCATTGAATGTAGATCGCATCCAATGACTATTATAAAGTTCTATTTTAACATTCAAAAACACACAAAGACGTTGACACCCCCAAAATCACAGCATCGCCAGTAGCACACGCTTCTAGAAAGAATACTAAACCTTGCGTTCGTGTTCCGACACCTCTAGGACCATTCCGGAAGCGGCATTTTGTAATCCTGCGCCTTGGGACCGGAGCTTCGCGGTGGCTACACGTCACTGTTTACCTAAGTGATGTAAAGCAGGGTGCTGTCGTCAGAACGCGAAGGGGAGGATATAGTTGGCGAGAGGATGGGGTGACAGTTGGCTGCGTGATGGTGGTGAACTCACTGCAGCGCGGGGGAGGACAAGAAGTCACCCTGACTTTTCTCGTAAACACATCGACACGTGAGCAGTCACATAAATTCTAACTTGCGCGGCGGAGAAGTCCGGAGCTCTTCTCCCCAACCTCGACGTCCCTGGACGCCTGGTGTCCCCCAAAGGTGCGAACTACGCAGCCATCACCCTTTCTTCTTGTGGGAGAGGAGAGGAGAGAGAAGAAAACACGAGATCAAGCGAAACGAGAAAATGTGCGAATGATGCGTCGAGTGAGGAAAACACGAGGGAAATTAACTTTTGTGCAGTGATTCAGAGTTAAGAGCATCCATCGTGAGGACACGGAATATACGAGATTCTTGTTTCTACAGTACGAACCTATTAGTGTTAAACCGAAATATAGCGATATTACTAAATTTAAGTGATTACGCAACGACTCAGGTAGTTAAAACAATCGCTCTTTTCTCTGACAATCTGTTATTCTTTGCAACTACAGAAATCAAATCATTTTTACCCCGATAATATTTAATTTTTATGGGTTAACTTTACACTTGTAAAACGAATTTTCGATTTACATTCTGCATTTTCCATGTTTATTATTGTAAGACAAAAGTCAGAAGAAGAAATTGTTACTTTTGAAAGAAAAAATATGATTTTGATGTCATTTATAAATTAATCAGTAGTACAGAAAATTAAGACGATTTAGTTCAAGATCATAACTTTAAATGACTTCGAAAAATCATGAGCTCCCGAAAAGGTTAGCGAGAATACTCAATTTCGAGAAGTCTTATCCTATGGAATAAGAAATACTAATTATCGATTTAGGTATATTTAGTTTGTACGTACATTGCACACATTTTCAAAGTAAAGGAATATGTCTCGCGCTTTCAATTCTGAACGAAAATGTTCTGCGCCGGATTCATATTACAATATCTGCAACCTTGGAAGGTATAATTCTGACAAAAATCAGAAACTGCTACAATATATTTATTATTATTCGGAATGAATTCAAAATACCAATTATCTTTTATTTTTCTAATAAAATGTCCCAATAAATTTCTATTATATTGACATTCCTATACTATTGAAGTATGTTCAGAATACGTTCCAACCCTAAAACAATATTTTAATAAAGTCGCCCATTCTGGTCGACAAATACTTTTGAAACCCATACATTTTGCGTGTTTTATGGATTACATTGAAAACCGCGAAGTTGTTCTTGAATACCTAGTCAATCATACATTTGTTATTACGTAATAATTCAGGAGAAGAACAAAGTTTGGAGAATTGAGAATATACCGAAGGGGTAGAAGAGGCGTTCAAAAGGGAACAAGCAAAGTCAGACGTGAGCAAACTTGGCGACTAAGGGGGATACCACTTTTGCGCAAAGAGAAGTCGCCTGGGAAGCAGAAACGCTCTGTTCTCGAAGTCAACAACACAAGAAACTCTGTCTGAAGTCTGTTGCCTAACTGAGTCGGATCAAACGCTCTGACTCAAGTGACACAACGTGGGGGTAAATACGGGAAACCTCTGACGGTGCTCGAGTGTGGCGAACCGCCTTCACTGTGTCGATTTCCTCCATACTGTCTTAATCGTCACTATGCCTCCACCGACATCGCCACGTCTGCCTCCTCAAATCTCCCGTTGTCACCGATCTCCGACTTGAGCGTCACCACTTGCACGGCTGTCACCGCCCTACCGCTGCGCCGCCTCCATTCCCCGCGGCTACCTTCAGCCTCTGTGACGTTACATCGCGGACTTCATTCGCGGAGTCCCTCGGGAACGCGATGTAGCGCTGCCACCAACACCACGGAGCGCCAATGAGCGCTTCTCTATTGCGATGAGCTCCGCTACTTGTATTCTCTGTGGCGCAGATCACGCAAATTGCGTTGCAGCGACGATCCAATATTCGCAATGCTTCGACACATCTCTATTCCGCGCAGCGCGGACTGTAAAATGTACTCAAAGAGCACAATAGAACGCATTACTGAACACTATCCAAATCAAGAAAGCATGACTTATGTTCAATTAATTCCCTTCTATTTTAAGATTACTTACTATAAGTTTGATTAAAAAGTGAGTTAACTCTTTTTCATTTGTATATTTTCCCTGTTACGCATCATCACATATTTCTGATATTGTGACTGGTTACTGTTAAATAATACGTTTGGACAGGAAAAACCACAATCAAATAAAAGTAACAGAATTAAATTATTGATGTATGTTACAAACCGAATAGACTTTAAAAACTGACTAGTGCAATGCAACGAAGTTTATGAACACACTCAAGAAATATGATTTCTCCCCACTCCAGCCGAGGAAAGTTTTCTTTAGAGAAGACGGTCACTCTCACTCCACTTCGAATCTTCGTAATGTAGCAAGGGGTGGGGAATGTAACGAATTGCAATTTGGTCTTGAATAGGCCAGCCGTGCTGACCTCGCCACTCGTCGTATGAAATACTCATTATACTTCTGAGTTTCAGTGTTCAGCCGTACCAGCATCTCTAACCACATCAACATACTTGGTTACGTCACCTGACCACTAGCTCTACTTCAAAAAGCATTCATCATGAAGTGGTTCATCTACACTATTACAGTCTTCCCTTTAAGTCAAAAGCTGCTACATCAAGTAAAGTAACTCTGAAGAAAGATTTCCCCACCTGTGAGACCACAAGAGATTGTAATTGTGGCAAAAAGGTACAACTAACATTGGTATGAAAAATTGTAATATTTAAAAATCTGCACTAATTTTTTTTAAAATATCATTTACCTTCAATGAGAGTTCTTCCAACTATTACATAACATTTTGTTAATCTAATATGTCATTTCAAGATGTTAAATTATTATTAATTTTGCAGTAATATAACAGTGTTTTTTTATCATATTTTGCTCAGATTTGGATTCTTTTCTACATTCTATTCGCTGTTATACATCTTAATTCACTCCACACATCACTCTGTTAAATGTGGACATGCTAAATTAACTAATTCTGTATCAATTAATATTAAGATTTTTTTGGGAAAAATAGATTTCAATATTTTCTGGGGTACTTGTATGGTAATACTCTGCTTAATTTATTGTTCTGTACATACATGTAATAAAGGTATTATTCGTATTGAAATCTTATATTGTATGAAGAACCTTTCTTCCCTCTTCATCGACATTAACTTGACTAGTTGAATGTCAAGCCCCCTCCCCTTGCATGTTGTGTATACAGAGATTGTTTCTGTCCATTACAATATAATAAGCCGAAGTAATAGGTTTCAAGGAATAAGCTCTCTTTTTAACTTATACTGTTGACAAGCTTGAAAAAGAGCTAATTACTTACAATTTTTTGTAAAATCAATACCTTTGTTTTTTTTACATTTTAAAACATTAGACTTCTTAAAAAGCTAATGCCCGAATTTTGAAGAATTGTACTGCAAAGTATGCTACTGAAAGGTAACAAATTACTTTAAAGTGCTAAAAACGAAAGGAAATACTATTATAAACTTAAAGTAATTTTTACCTTAAACTAATTCCCACTTTGATAAGACCTATTCAATGACAGTTATAGTTAATAATGAGCATTAAATGGTCGAAAGGATTCAAATTGAGGTGTAATTGCTACAAGATTGCACAGTTAACTCTGTAATTACTTTTAAGGTTCGTACTGGAGACGGGGAAATATTTCATTTCAGAGAAATACGGGAAGAACCAGATGTGATTCTAAACAGATGGTAATTGACGAGGAAAATTAAATATTTAAAGCATCTAAAGTTTCATAAATATTTGTGTTAAGTATTATTTAAGTACCTAAAACAATTGAAGTAAAATTTAGGTGTTACGCATTATTGAAATTTGATAGTATTGTTGATATTCATTTTTACTTCATCATATTATATTACGATCCAGATCTAACCTAAATCTTTTCAAAAAAATTTCACAAAACTAACGATAATAAACAAGAGTATAACTTTCAAGGTCGCTTAAATTTTTAAATCAAGTTATTTACTAGTAAATTAATTCATTTTGTAGTAAACACAATGGGTAGGTGAAGTAATATACATTTTTGGTTTATTGATATTCCTCTTTATCTCCACAGTATTTAGATGAACATATTTCAGTAAAATTAAATCATCTATTTACTAAATTTAGTCTAATATATTCGTTTTCTTTTCCTGTTATGTTCCTGTATTGTCTAAAAATAATAACATGATATCCATATCTCCATGTTTCACGCAGAAGATTTTTAAAGATATAGACATCTTTATGTAATAGTCCGTATCAAAAAGGAATAAAACAAGTGGTGAAGAAAATCAGTTTTGCAAAAACTTAATCAACTTCATTAAAAGTGACAGTTTTTCTCAATTAAGAGCTGCGAGTTTGTTCAAAAGGCATAGAAATAACTTCGGTCTAAGTTTACTCGGTAGTGCCGCTGAATATTACGTGAAAATTAGACAAAAGGAAATAAGCAGGGAAGAAGGGGATAAAATGCTTGGCTGCGTCGAACTTCAAAGTTATAATCTGCTTTTCTTCGATGTTCGTTTTATGAACTACTTCATTACTCTCTACTTTATTAAAATATTTTAAATCATAAAATAAAACTTGTTTCATTCATTTCAACTTACCTACGCATTAGAAATATTAGTATATAACATTAGTATATTGGAATTCTGTTATTTGTATTGTTCCTAAAATATCTTATACATTTTTAACAGAATTTTGTTTTAATCTCTTTCATGAGTTTAACATGTTCAGGGTACTAATTATAGAAACAGATACAATAATGTGCTAGAATAAGTAAATGGTGAAAGAATCGTGCCAGAAAGCTGCTGTATGCTTCTGTATTAGAGCAGTACGCCAGTGTGTCTCACTGTCCACTGAGCAGCATACTCATACGTCCTCCTAATTTACGTGACTGAAGAATAAAAAGGGTGCCGAATTTCCTTCCAGATACCTCACCGAAATGGGTGATGAATGAAAAAATTGAATAGAGAATGTAGTAAATGAAAGGCTGGGGAAACGGGAATATCCAGAAGAAAAAACCCCGGGAACCCGCTCTCTCCACTCTGCAAATTCTTCTTGGATCAACTGGAATTTGAACCAACATCACCAAAAATAGAAGGCCAGTGTGCTATATACAACGTCCAATGAGTGAACGTAATGAATCAACACAATATAAATAACTAAATAAAATTTTAATAATTTATTAGAAGTGTTTGGTAGCGCTTCACAATTTCGAAGTGTCTTCGTAAATAAAGAATTCACATTATGTTCACATTATGTAGGTGTACACTTCATCTGTTGTATTTACATTCATGGGGTTAAGACAATGGGGAAAGCAAGAGTAGTTCAGTGTTCCGAGAATTATTTGTATAGAATAAAATTGTTTTAGGGAATAAAATAAGGAGGATTGAGATTAAAGAAAGAAAATTGGATACTTAAGATTGTTTGTGATTGTTACATAGTTGTGTGTTGTTTTAGAAAATATGTATATGAATTGCTCGTAATTTGATTATTTGTGTGGCATTATTTTCAATATCTAATATCAGCATGTGAACGTATTAAATATATGAGTGAAAACACAATCACACATCACTAACGAGGGAAGAAAAGTCTTTTCCCGCTTTTTTCCTTTTCAGCCGTCCTCACAACTCGTTCCAAAGGATCGTTTTCGTTCATTCAATTTTCGTCGCACCTCCCACACGTTCCAGCGTTCCTCAACAACCTTTCTCATAAAAGTTGCAAACATTTACCTCAGGCCCCCGTGAGTGACTGATGAGTCTCGAGGACAGGAAAAGGTGACTGTGTGTGCCATACAATGCATCAAGAGGCTAGAAGTGGCTTCCATTTGCATGCGAAACGAGCCACTTAAAGGCGACAGGGCAAGGAGGGGTTGAGGTTCGGGGCGGTCGCCACCGCCGCCAGTAACGCCATAAAAGCTCGATGTTTCACGCCCAAACTTGGCCACATTTCACCCACTAGCGAATCACTTCTCAATGCTCTACGCACTGTCCCAGGGGCCACGCTTCGCGGACAGTGATTGTTTACTGTTAGGTTTGTATACTCGCGACTCAGGTCAGGTATGCTCTCGAGTTGAAAAGTGGTTGAAGGATCTATCTTCCTGAAACATGTGCACGATGTAGGCTTAGGAGTTCAGTCCGATATATCCCACTGAGAGAATGACAACACATTACTCACAGTAGATATGAAAGGTCATTTTACTTCCTAATGAACTAGAGCTGTAATGAAATGGGGAATAAAATTTCTTGTCCTACTCATCTCGAAAAAAATTTACTCGCCAGAGATGAGAATGGTACAAGAGTATATGTTAGGTATATTTTATCTTATCTATGCTTCCAGAATTTTTTTATCCTTCCAAGGAGACAACTCGACGAGCAAATCAATGTTATTTTTTCCTTTGTCATACGTCTTTGTTCTTTTTATTAACGATATCTTTGCAGTGTATGTATCTTAATATATGTCTTCTGGTAAACCTCGTGATAAAGTTACTTCTCTAGTTAATGAGCGACTGTTTGTAAATGTAGTTAAATATAATTATATTTCCTATACGTAATGTCAAACGTATTTTCAAATAACACAATTAAACAAGTGTCCCAAGATAAACACAACCCTTTCGGTGGACAGGGGTAAAAGGGTCTTTTTCGTTGACCCATTTGAAAGGGTGCGTGGACCAATTTGGAAGGGTGAGTGGAAAATCGAGAAAATTTCTCGAATGGGAATAATGCATATTTCAAACACATTGATTTACTTTACTTAACTTGTTAAAAACAGTCCCAACGTATAAAGCGGAATATTATTATATTTACCAAAGAAAATGAAAATAATATAATCCATGTGTGCTTAAACCTAGTAGCCACCTGTCTAAGCAAACAGTCGCTACGTTACCACTTGCGCCTCAGTCACTAGTTCAGGAATGAGAATGATATAGGTTTAAAAATACTATGACAAGAAAACAAACGATATTTATGAGATGCGATCATGTTAGATTATGAAGTATAAATTTTGAAAGCTTGAAGCTGTTTTTCGTGTATTTCAAATTCCTTTGCAAAATCCTGATTCGCAGAAGGCAGTTCTTTAATTAACACAAATAGGAAGAAGAGTTAAGATAATTAATAATCTTAAGAAATATTTTACAAGCGTTGTATATTTCAGAAACTAGATATACACTTCTTTATTAAATTATGCGTTTCTTATATTGTTTGTATATTAACATAAACAAAAGTAGTATTTATTTTACCATAGCAAGAAATACAAAATATACTCATATAATTAATGTTCCAACTTACCCCGACGACCTAAGCGCTTGGACCTAAGCGCACTCATTTGAAATGGTGCATGGACCCATTTAAAAGGACACGAACCAATTTTAAAGGGTACACACCCTTTTGAAACGGTGTGTGGACCCATTTAAAAGGGTTCACGGACCCTTTTAAATAGGTTTCGTTCGCCTTGGGTGATGTTTATGAGTCATTACCTGTTTCGTAACTTGTTTGGTCTTTATTTGGTTCCTAACATTTCAAAGTTAATTCTTACAAGACAATGTTGTTTGGGCAAAACCAACCTGTCTTATGCATGTTTTACTCCAGTAAATATTTGATTAATATATGTATTACGTTTACAAAATTTCTTTTAAAATTGTCCTTGGAAAAAATTGGATTAATTTTAAAATGTCTGGTTTGAAACCGGTTTTGTATTCTTACTCATGTGTCTCCGTGTACTTCCCAACATACATGTATTTTACATTGGAATATATTATTAAAGAGTTTTCAGGTATTGCATGAAAGCGATATTTGGTAGGTAGCACACTTCACGTTACCCCCTTTTAAGCATGTATTGGGCAAATTATCTTCTTGTAGATAGGAATATATTACTTTTATCTAACAAAGCTTGTTCTCTTTAAATATCGAGAAAATTGTTGTAATTTAAATTTACGTTTTGTAATGTTGCTTCTATCACTCAAACCGCTCTTTAACTCGGAAAAATAAATCTGAAGTATATTTATATTAGCTGATTACCTGGCGTTTCCCCGAATTTTTCGTAGACAAATCTTCTTTTACTCAGGAAAAAAATAAAATATATCTATATTTTAAGATAAAAATACTTTAACTTTCTGATTTTTTAAAAAATGTAAAGCGTCCTAAATTTCCCATTCATAATAATACAAATTTAATAACTGACTGTAAACTTGACTGTATACACTCGCGGGAACCGCACCGGTCCAATTTTCGCTTCCAAGGCATGACGCGACTGCACTATTGAATTAAAATTCTTGTAGAATATAAACTATTTGTGGAAATTTTACAATTCAAAGACTTTTCATCTTAAATGCACAAAATAAATAATATTACATTTGATGATGATAGACTTTTTCCTTCTTAAATTACTCTCTTAAATTGAAGTATTTTAACACTTCTATTTTTAAATACATTTTGTCGACAATTTAGGGCTTTTTTGGTAATATTCGTATGTTGCCGCAGACCCTTTTTGTAGAACTTTTTGGGATAAATAATATTGCCATTCATAGTTGTCACCTACCTTAAACCGTTTAGGCGGTTATGACTGTTTCACGATTTTATCGCCATTTATCGTCATAAACCGTCTTTCGTATCACACATATTTTTAAATAAAAGTAGGTCTGTGTTCATTCCGGGCATCTTCACTATCTCCTTACCAAATTACATAACGATCAGTTGTGTGTTTTAGTCGCGATCAAGTAGCAAAAAGACAGACACACTTTCGCGTTACGCATTTATATATTACTATGAATTATGGGGTACAGGATAAGATACAGGTCATAAAAGAAGGTATTTTCAGGGTTCTATCATATAGAGCATGTTATAATTGGTTACACATAGAAACTCAACTTATAATATGTAACGTTTTTCACAAACTATAAAAAAATTGTTTGAGATGATTAAGAGAAATTGAAACGACTACAGACAGCTCAGCAAGAAATACATTTGCTAAGAGGAAACAGTTCTTCAAAAGATCTCTACCTTCAAATATTTATATATGTCAAATAAGTGATATACATTATCTCGCCAATTCATCTAAGAAATGAGCAAACAAAAAAAAAACACATAAGAAAAGTGTATACAGATGTCTTGCGCACCCATAATCTATCATGTGATCAATACTCGTTATATTTAGATTCCAATATCACTGAAATATACACATTTTTCTCCAAAACCAGGGCGCTCTGCCTCGTAGAATTACTGAAGCAACTCCTCCTTCCACGTTGTGACGTGTGTCCAAAAATATATCCTGTTCCACTCGCTAACACGAGAGCAACAGCTGTACGAGGAGCGGCACCACGCCACAAGCGAAAGACAGCAATTCGATTTCCGGAACACGAAACTCGGCCTCAAGTCTCCTCAAGCATTATTCTCATGTTAAGCGGACAAATATCCCGACAACGACATGCCAATGATTCCAGAAGGCGTTGGAGATGGTGCAGTTGGCAATCCGCATACTTAGAAGTGCGCGCGATCTAATGCGATGTTTTCGCGGAAACTGCATGCAAAGAATCTGAGCGAATGAAAGGAGAGTAACAAGCATCTATAAATTAAAAATACTTTAGATGAAATAATTCTGTCATCTTTCTATACTTTAGTGAGTGTATCTACGTGACATAAAGGTGAGTTGATTAGCTCCAGTGAGAAATGAATTGATAATCACGGTGATATTTCGAGTTATAAATAATCATGTAATTAAAATGCCAAATAAACAAATAAAAATTGTTATAATCAAATACAATTATATTCTATAACTAGCATCGGTATTATCAAAATTATCACCTATTCACATTTCATAATTTGACGGTAATTGCCAGAGTTCATATTTGCGAGGACAACAGGGATGCTATAATCACTCGTGTTGCATGGCAGGTCCAACTCTGTAGTTGAAGATAATTACATCCAATTAGAGCTTCATTATTTGACGGACCAAATTAGTTCAAGGATTAAATTTGTCATTCTGTCAACTTCTCGCAAATAACATTTGACAACAACAAACGCATGCAATTTGAAGAAAACGAACTCAAAAGGAATATTAAATTGAAATTTGAATTCACAATGATACATGAATTTAAAGAATTGCTATATTTTATTCACTGATGATGGAACCTTAAACCAATCTAATTGATTTTTAGAGATGCGTTACAGACAATAAAATGATGCTCAACCTATAATGAACAAAGTATCTATAATTAGTAAAAGGAACCTATTATGAGTAAATGTACTAGTAAATAACTAATACAAATACCGAAATTAAAAATTGAACATAAAATAATTATTGTATAATTTATATAGTTAGTAATGTATTTGTCTCCATTAAGTATAGAAGTAATCAATAATTCAGTCAAAAAAATATACATAGTTAACGAAATATGGGAAGATTAACTAAATGTCTCGTTGAATGTATAGATCTCAACCTCATGAAGTAAGACGAAAATTAAGGTATTAAAAAAATAAATTAGTTAGCTCACCATATAAATAGTTAAGCTTCCAGTTTAAAAATAACACATAATGGTTAAAATATCTAATAATTATTCACTCTAAAATCAATAACATATAATTATGAAACTGAAGTGTACAAGGAAAATACCTAAAGGGATCGAATAATTTGTAATGCATTTTTTCAAAAATTTATTTTATAATACTTCCATGCTGAAATACATAAAAATGTTTTATGCGGATGATAATATTCCTTACTCGTCATTGCCTCTGTTGAAAGAAGTTGATGGTGAGCTCAGGAAAAAAAGTAACCACCAACAGGGAGTCATAATTATCTCACGCATGCAAAAGAAGAGCACCAGGCGGAATAGAATGTAGACGTCATAAGGATGCAAATATCAAATGTGGATCTCCTCCACCCCCCCTCCATGACCATTGGTCTCGATGTGCAGCATGAGTCTGAGCACGAGTTCGCACAGCAAGGTAACGGAGACCGACTGACGGGTCCAGGACTTGTCAATATTCAATACGCAATTACGCGTCGTGTCAGGCCCTGTTAGTCTCGCGCGCGAGGGTAGCGGCAATATTCTCTTTGAACGAGTGTGGGTTTGTAGATGCCTGATGACAACGGCAGGCAAATCAACAATTTACAGGCAGTTCCTCCCTCCTCCCACTCGCCGACCACGCGTCATCGTCTCCGCTCTCTCTCTCTCTGTAACCTCTTCTCCCTCACGGATCAGAAACATAGGCATGCCTAAGGCAAGAGGAATGCACGGAATTATTTGATTGATTGGGTTCCATACGTTGAAGAGTTTGATGTGATTCAACAACACAAGAATGATAGGTATTATCAACACTTACTCAACAATATACTTTCAATATATATATTTCGTATTCACAAAACCACAACAAATTGTTGAAATCAAAACCTATATGGGTTAGAGGGGTCCGCAAATCAGCAAAAGATTCTTATTTTAACAAATAAATTTATAATATTGATATGATTAATATTATCATGATGATGATTAATATTATCACTTAATTGTCCAATTTAAATTTCTAAACTTCTGAAAATCAACAGAGTCGTAGCTGAAGTAGCAATATATGTAATTAATTTTAATAATGGTAATTAATTAAACTCATATTTTTATATAAATGGAATTATATCTGTTTGTTCATAAACACTTTTTTGTTTTATTTATTACTTTTCAAACTAAATGTCTTTATTTATGACTTATTGAACGATCTTCCTGAGGTTTCCACTGTTATAACTTTTGAGTGCATTTGAGGAGGTAGCACATATATAACAAATAACCTAACCCTACATTTTCAATGTTCAGTGCCATTACAATATGTGTGTACACACACTGCAATAATAGAGTTTTAAAATGTTTCGAAAAGAGCTTCTTCTTGAACTTCTGTAAATAAGATGGCAGAAAAATCCATTGAAAAGAACGAGAAGAAATCGCAATTCAAATTGCCGATATGCGCTGAAACAAATGTATAAAATAACTCTTGCGGATTGTTCACTTAAGTCTTGTAAAGCATTGTACTGGAAGTATAAATAAAATGCAACGAAAATTTCACTAGCAATTTGATACAGTGTGTTCTGGTGATAGGTGCAGTGAGTATTCCTAAATTTTGTGAATCCCTTGAATCACAAATTTACATTATTTATGTATGTACATCATGTTGCATAACACATATCTTTTTCTAGAAACGTTATCATAATAATCGGTCAACAGAATAATTATATGTACACTTTACATCAGTCCCAAATTTTTTCGGAGAATATTCCTTCCCAATTCTTCATACTGTTTTTAAAATTTACTGGCACACGTATTCACTGTCTTTGACAATTTGAAGTGTAGATAATTAATCCTCTTTATTCAATGTCCTTTTCATTCAATACACTTTTTTATATTTCGGCAGTTGGATTCCAAATAGTGAAATGACTAGTAAAAGGTATAAACTGCAAGGTTTCCATGTGAATGCGCGTTAATAACACACGTCGTAATATCTATAAATCAAGGCACAATCAAGTTTATAGTTGAATAGATCGGTTCAAAGAGCCCGAGAACGATTCCTGCGAATAACTGTTAGAGGTTAACTGGATATCAAATATAAAAACATATAGATGAAGAGAGTATCTTTTACTGCGCTGTCTTTTAAACTGTTACATTATCTCTGCTCATGAAGTTGAATTCTGGAGTCCATCGATTCATGAGTCGTAATCCAATAGGCAATGAAATGCCGATACCAATTGCTTTTGATTTCAATGCTTGTTTCGTTACCAAAGAATGTTTCACGAGGATGCATTCTGCCATAAAAAGATTCCATGAAATAACGTTCGTCGACACCGCAGCCTTTCACAGACCACTATGTAGGATTTTATGGAATGGTTCGGTTCATCGTTGTGGCGAAATTCTTTGTACGTGATGACTGGTATGGAGCGCGTGGCGACAATGGAAAATGTTCTATAACGGAGACCATTCAAAATTTGTGAAATTGAATGTTTACAATTTGAAATTGACATTTGTGACTCAATTTAATTAAAGCGTCCATATAAATGCGTTTGATTTGTAGTGTAACGTAAAACATTTTATTAAATGGCAATAGGATGTTAAAAGAATTTGACTTATCCTGTTCACGTCACAAATTAGTGGAACTCAATAAATGAAGTATGTCGTAATTTTTATGCTGTTTTAATTGTTACTACTTTTATCGGAAATTCATTATATCACGGATTACCGTCTAATGGTAGTGGGAGGAATTCCAATGGCGGAAGTATATGCGAAAAAAGTTGTAGATATGATTGTCGCAAACGGTACCATCCTCACAGGTCGGTAAAAGGACACGACTCCAAAATCTTACCACTCATGTGGCTGTGTACTTCGCAATATCTTAATATTGTATTGCTGACTCCATTAAACAGAGGGGAAAAAGCGAAGAAAATTGTGTTTTTTTAAATGTTAAAAATAATTTTTAAAATCTGTTTGTGTTGCTTTTTGGAGAAAAAAAAACTCACCTGCAGTATCTTCAAGTATCTTAACACAAAAAAGAAATCCGATATAAATAATATGTAGATAGCCAACTTTCGTTTTCATTTGAAGTACGTTGGTACAGGATGTTACTCAATTTGCGTACCAAGTACAGTTAAGATAATACTATCGCCTTCAACAAGGTTTTTCCTTGTTGTGCGGCAAATTCAGAATCAGTCAGTACTAACTAATTAAATAAAATATCCCATATCCCAAAAGAAAAATTCATGGTGAAATAATTTATAAATATAAGATAAGAGAATGCAATAACATTTATAACAAAGTTGAATATCATAATAGTAAAATTAAGAAAAATATCAGAAACGACTGAAACTTTTCTCTTTCCGTGACTATTCTTGAGTGAATTTTCTAAGCCTTCTCAAGGGAACGTTTCATCGTAAGGAGAACCGTAATCATATTTCTGAATCATTGGCCTACGGTAGGCTGTAAATATTGATTCTTTGCGGTACCAGCCCCTCGTGCGCTGATTTCTCCGAGGTAAACTTTAATTAAATTTGTGCGTGTGCGTGGTCGAGACTCTGAAGTCGTAAACTTATGAGGTAGAGTTCATGATAAGTCGTAAGATCTTCCCCATTTTGATGCCAAATGTACTAGAATCTCTGAAAATATCTCCACTCTAATGAAATAATATAATTATTTTATCGATTAACCAAAAAAAATTAGCGTGGTCACCTTGTGATCAAATTATAACAATTCCGAGCAATCATTATAAAATCTTTTATTTTGAAAGAAATACTTATGAGAAATTTATGTACATTTTTATTTGATTGTTGAAGAGTCACATTCAATGTAAATAACTAACTAAAATAAGCATTTCTATTTCACCATAATTACATGGATAGAATAGATAGAAATTAAAATATTTTCCTCCAAAAAATTTTTATTGATCGTATTGGCGAGTATTGTGCAATTTATCTATATATGTAAAAGCGAAGTACCACTCACTCAACACGATCTCTCTGAAACTACAAAGCCTACAAACTTGAAATTGCCAAATAGGTTTCTTATAGGGTGTAGACATCCACTAAAAAAGGATTTTACAAAAATTCATCCCTAAAGAGGTGAAATGGGGAATATTTTATGTATATATCCTACCATAACTAACGTGCCTGGAGCAGTTTCAACCAAACTTGATACACAGATGACTGACTATATGACAAGTTCTGTGGGAATAAGACATCCTTGGTACCCCTAGGGAGGGGGTGCGAAGGGGATGACATGTAGAAACAATGGAAAAATCCGATATTAGATTCGAAACCATACTGGTGCCGATGATATGGATGAGAGCGATCCCGATGCTTTGTAAGTCCACATTGCATATAATATACCCTTAGCATTCCTGGGGTAGGGGTGGCAGTGAAGGACAGGTAAAAATAATAAAAAACGACCGATATTGAATAAATCGTTTTTGGGACCACTGAGGTGGACAACCTCATTGCCAGATAAGTATACGATCACCCCCTATAAGAAATAAACTCTCTTTATGTTGGGGGTAAGAAGGAGTGAAATGTAAAAATAATAGAATATGACAGATATTAGTGTTGATATCATAGTTTTCGGGGTTACTGTAATTAGTAGTGACATTCTCGAAGACGACAAAGTTCACTATCAGATCATATACATTCCAGCACCCCTAGGGAAAGGGGATATAATAAAAAATATCGAACATGACATATTAGTTAAGAGTTCTTATTTTTCAGCGTCGCTGAGTCCCGATATTGTGTACGTCTGAAAGCAACCCTAATATTGAAATTTAAAAAAAAATTAAAGTACATCGGATACATAGTTTTAGACTAACGATATTCAACTGCCAATGCCGTTATGTTCAAGATGAGATCAAATTATAACAATGTAGTTATAATTATGTATTATAACAATGTAGTCTTAGAGCTGGGGGCGGAAAGGGCGAAACGTAAAAATAACGTAAAAAGACCGATGTTAGGGTCGCGTCCATTGTTATTGTGTATTCTGAGATGAATAATTGTATTTCCAATGATATTATTTACCCTTCAGACCACATGAGATGCACGACGCCCTAAAGTTGGGGGTTGGAAAGAACGTGACACAAAAAATTATCAAAAATGTGCACTAAGAAAGGATTTTACAAAAATTCACCCCAAGGGGGAAATTAGTGTTTTCTAAAAACTATTTTTCAATTACATCAGTGAAAATAAGGGATTGAGGGTACACTCCATAACTATCGAACCTCCAACATTAATAGATAACATTCTTAGTGGATACCAATGAGGATATGAGTAAAAATAAAAATGGAGACTTATTACACAATTCACGTGAGCAAAGTTCATAATACTTCGCTAGTTTATTATGAACACGTACTTTAAATCAAAATAATTTTTCGATTTTCTGTTACTACAATGCACCTATTATCTTTGCGCAAACTGGACATCACGAAAAAGCATGTTTGCGCGTGCTTTGACTTTCCTTCGTAATCATGAAAAGCAAACGTCAAAGACCTGAGTCTTCTCGAGCGTCGCCGCGTCGCGCAACCGCATTGCCTTCGGTTACTTCTCTCGCCTGAGGTCTCAGTAGCGCTATACTGCAATTGCGACGGCCGAAGGAAACAATTTGCGTTACTCTGCGCAACGGACAGTATTTCTTTTACGGACCGGAAACGAACACGATGAAAGCGGTGTCTCCCAGGTACGACATCTAATAATGGGATACGAAAGGAACCTAAAAATACGTATTCTGAAAACGTAAAAGGTTGATTAAACGAACTTTCTATTGAGATTTGTATACAACAAAACGAATTTGGAGTCTTATTATTTTATACTCTGGTAAATTGATGTTGTTTCTCTCGAAACTCAAACATACAATAATCTTAAAATATTTGTATTGCATTATACTGTAAAATGGTTTATATACCTATGGTGCTTATACACTTCATTTTATTTTATTTTCTTGCATTTTTTAAAATAATTAATATTTTAACTACAGGTAGTTTTTAGGTAAATACATTGATGCTAGGGATTATTTTTCGAAGCTAAAGCGGAAAGTTCGAATGTTGCTTTAGTTACAAAAACGCATAAACAAACACCGGGATATTTCTAGTATAATGTCTACCTAGTGCATGTTG
The DNA here is from genome assembly GCA_002313205.1 of Laupala kohalensis. Taxonomy (NCBI): domain Eukaryota; kingdom Metazoa; phylum Arthropoda; class Insecta; order Orthoptera; family Trigonidiidae; genus Laupala; species Laupala kohalensis. The sequence goes on from NNCF01128804.1 coordinate 876,927, forward strand.
TGATTAAACTACACACATACTGCCAGAGTTCAAACCCTGACAGAGTGTTAATGAAAATCGAAAGTTCTAAACTCACCAAACAACGAGATTTTGCTGAATGGTACAAATATTTCTGTAATTATTTGTTTTGGAACGGTTGCGTATATAAAACGTGTAAGATTCATACAATTCAAAAAATTAAAAAACTTAATTAAAATTTTAGATAATGATAATTCTTTTCTCATCACAAAAAAGTAAAACGTATCTTGATGAAGCAAAAAACAACTAAAAACAAGAGGAAAACAGGAGATATAGTGAAATGAATGAAATGTTAAAGGAATCGTGACGTGGACAGACTGACTTCCCTATGTGGGCTCGTGATTTGTAAAACGTTCCTTATCGATCTTTGTGTGAAGGGGAGCACAGATCGGGAGTACACTCAGGGATAGAAAGAGGATATTAAGAGAGGGCGTGAGAAAGATTTGGTGAGCAAACACAACTCAGATCTCCAAAACATATTTCTGACCAAAACATATTGCTTAGAAGAAATTACTCGATGAGATTTCAGTTAACCTTTTACACAAGTTTCTTACTACATTAATATCAATTCCAAATAATAATATTTTGTAATACAATCATTTTTAATTTTTGTTTTATAATATTCTTTTTAATGTATTTTAAAAAAGATTCTTTAGCCCGTAAAGCTACCTTAAGTTTATTTCAGCTATGCTCATATCCATTAAATGTTGTTTAAAATTCTATAAATTCAATGTAAACACAAAGTTATTCAATTGTCTGTTTTCTGTGTCAGAAGTCCGTTTATTATCATTCCTAATGGTAGACTAAGTATTTTAATAGTAATTATCAATTAGTATTGTTGTCTATTTGCAACAACTCTTGGAAACCAATCTCAGTAAGTTCCGTTTTCGGAAAACAAAAATCTTAAATTTTACTTGAAAAAAATTTTATAGTAAGTTTTGATCCACTTCATTTATTCTTCCAATAAGACAATATGAAATATTTATTTACGCCTCGATGAGGAATACAATTCCACGGACAACAATTTTCTCTTTTTTGTCCATGGGTACTATATCCTATTCCGTCGGGAAATGACCAAAGGTACCGTTTAAAATAAAAATGTTTTGTACTGGATCGTGATGTGCTCTCAGACTACAATAAAATACAAAAATATCATCAAAATATTTTCGTGTATACATTCGATTTTTGAAATTGGATATTCCTTTTATGAACGAAAAAAGGGGGAAAACTTTTAAATTTAATGCTGACAAAAGATATTATACGCAGAGATATTAATTGTCTACTTGAATATTGCACCATATCTTATTATCCCTTACCTGTGTACTTCACTGTTTTCGAAGAGTTAACGTCTCAATCTTTACGAAATTCAGGGGCTAGAAACCCTGTGATGATTATATGATGGGTAACATCAGCAACAATTCAAGATTTGGACTATTATGATATTGAAAAATAAGAAAAATGTACAAAATCTTGAAAGTTATTTTCGTATTGCAGAGATTATCTAACACATTGCTTTTTGTCATTTCAATTTTTATGATAACGTCGGGGTGAATTGTGATTTTTGAAATTTCATTATAACTCACGAAGTATTTCATATATTGAATATTTGAAAAGTATTGCTTTTTTCTCGTCAAAGTTGTCATCCCCACTCCTAATTATGATAATGGGTTCTACGATCATTATGAAAGTGATCAAATTTTGTATTTTAGAGCTTGATTTTTTACAATACCTGGAAGAAGATGACAAAGCGTTCGGAAGAGAAATAATCGAGTGCAGTAGAATGCAGTAATAAGGATCGAAAATCTCTAATTTGATTGATAGTAATGTTTTGTCTTTAATGTGTTATGGAGCTGTGGAAGAATTAACGCAATATAAGCGATACGGATATCAATTGGGCGAAGAGAAATTATTTCTACCAAAATCATGCGCGAGCAATGCCTCGACTATTAATCTCGTACATCACATTGCTAACTACCGAGAAAAAACTTGGATGAAAATGAATAGAATAGTTAAGTTTTATAGTTCACGTAATCAATCGTGTGAATGTGGAATGTTGAGTAAATATTCATCATCATCTTAAGCTCAAGGAAATATTCATTAAGCGGAATGAGGAAGGAAAGATGGAAGAATGGCACAAGAGGAAATAAGGAAGTGTCGTATAGGAAATCTATCATGGGTCAAAATGTCACTTTGGATCTCGTGCGTCGCCCCGTGGTGGCTGAGTCCGCAGTCGGAGAACAAGGTTCTGCAGACCCTGCTTCATATTCATTACTTCGCTCGCACCGCGTTGTGTCGTAGAACTGTGTCTCGACGCCTCGCGACGACGCGATGTATGTGTGCGACTCCGGCGACGCGTTCAAGGCACACGAAGCACTCTGCTGAACGAGATGAGGTACCTACTCTGAGAAGGAAGGATGCTGATAGAAATGTTTTCATGGCATTGGCTGTCATTTCATTCCGTGGCAATGAGATTAGATGAATGCTTCTCATATAGAAAAACTCTGATGTGTGCCCAACCAACTCTCCAATTATATTACTTAAAATATATCACAGTAGTAAACAGCTCACATAATACCTTAAAAATCAGAAAACTATTTACAGATTTAATTATCAAACACAATGACGTTTAACAGTTCAATAAGTACAAATTATTTATCCTCACAACCTTACAAAGTTGGCTTCTGAACTTCGTATCTGCTCAACGAAGCTGGAATTGCTATCTTTCATCTTGGATGCTCCGCGATTGCCTCATTGGCTGATCAAAGGCACCTCCAAAGCTCCTTTTTGTAATAAGTATTTGAAGAACGGTGGGACGAACGGAAATATTGTTTAGCAATATGCACGAAGAATTTGATATTCAATAACATTATTTATATTATTTTTCCAAAATTTAAAATTTTAAGAAACCGGAAGTGGAGCGCGGTGTGTAAATGAATTTGGAATGAACCGTCTCTTCCCAATGAATTCAAAGTCTATTCTCAACTTTGGTTTGATTTCGTTAATTAGTTCGTGAGTTATCGGATAAAAATTTTTTTTCACAAACACACTTGCACACAAAAGACCTTGAACATCATCGCAAAAAGTTGAAAATAATTCAATTCGTAATATTTCGCATTTCGTATAGATTGAATTTTTTTTCGACCGATTACAATACTTTCCTTATATGTACTGAATAATTGGAAAGTAAAAAAGAAAAGTCTAACTGAAGCGCAGTCTTCACCCATGTCTTGATGCTAGTTTATGTAATGTTCATCTTATTTTAGAATAGAGCATATATGGAATTATTTGTAATATTACTTCATGATGAGAAATTATAAATATTTCATTACTAAATGTGAAAGGACTTAGTGTGAAACAAAGGACAGGGCATACAAATTGCGTGATAAAAGTAATGACGAGTTGTCACGTGATGTTGGTTTGATTCTGTCCAGGCCAAGTAGTAGTGACAAGAATATTTTATGTTAGAGTATTTAACGAAGAATTTTTTAAGACAAATGTTCTCCTTTATATTTTTTTGCGAATATATCTTCTAAATAGATCATAGAAATTAAAACTTGTATCTTAATGAGACACTGTCCTTTCCAACCTATCTTGGATTATGACAATGAAATCTGTTTCCTACACTGATCAGAGGGACCTGCAATTAATGAAATATATTACACACGCATCTTCTTTAGACCTCATTTAAATGTTATCGTACCGACACAGCATCTACGACGTCACATCCGGTGAAATTTAAATTTAAATTCTAAAAGCTGCTGGTCAGACATACAGATCTTTATTTAAACTCAATCGTATGCCCAATGTGATTTTCATGAGTGTAGAGTCCAAGATCAACACAATTTATAAGCAGCAAATCTAAACCCATTAATTAAAAAAAATGGAGGCCGAGTACAGTACAAATCTTTTTCATAATCCCCTTAATTATTCTTTAACTCCATCAACACAGCATTTTAATGAAAATCATACTCTATTTTATCGTGAATACTTAATTATTTCGTTCAAATTATTATTCTCCCATACAATGCTCGCCTCAGCGTTTGTTGCCTCGATCATCCGTTAAACAACAAAATAACTTCCGATATGTTTCTTTCTTTCATTATTTCTACCACGAGTGTCTATACTATACGAACGCCATAAATAATCGTCTCCCTCACTAAATGCTGAGCGTGACCACTACGATGACCGCCCTCGTCAGGACCAGACGTCTCAGCTATCGCCGCCAGAGCCAAAATCGCGGCCCGCAGCTGAAATCCGCGACGCCCGTTTTATCGCTTTGCTCCGTACCACCAGCATCGACCACAAATCTGGAAGCGGCAACGTCCATTGCGGAGAACGTTGGCTCATCCCTTCTTTAATCTCTCTATCTCTCTCTCGTTTGAGAGATGGGGCATAATGCGAATGTGTTCCGCCGACGCTGCAACAGAGAGCGTGCCACCCAGAATTCAACATGCTGTGCTCAAACGGTATGATGTATGCCGTATTTCTAGTTGGATATCGGTGAGGCGATACTAGTATTCATTTTTAAGAATAAATGAAAGATGTGGTGTTGTCTATTAGAAAAATATTTATTCAGATAGTATTTTCGCGAGCTTAGTCGGCGTCTTCAGTCTAAAATAAAACGAAATACAAAAAATATAAACAATACGTAAGAATACAAAATACAAGAATTTTTTGTTAAGTTGATGAAAACTTAGTCAATTAACTTAATCAACAAAATAATAAAATAATTTAGTCAAAAAAATAATTAACTTAGTCAATAACACAGAATGAAATCTGTTGAAACGAGTTTTCTACTTCGACGTATAATATTGTTTTAGGTTTATATAAAACTTTATTCATTAAAAAAAGGTCAAGACAGAATCAGTTCATTTTCAATCAATGATTTTGAAATGATACTTAAGAAATTCAAAAAGTTTTAAATAATCTTCAACTTTCAATAACTCCACAAAATACTTTTCTTCTGTACGTTGATGTAATTTCTAAATAGAAAGCAACTGTACTTAGAGAGCTTTCACTCATTAAAGCAAAATACAATTTAAGAAGGTCACGATACATAACAGGATTTTCTCAAATTAGATTAAAGCTGAATGAGGAAAAGCAGAACAAAAAACATCTTCTAAAGAAGTTGTTGCTAAATCCTACGAGCCTATTAATGTAATTACCTCGGAACTCTCCATACTTTTCTCCCTTTTAAAACAAAACACAGTATAAACCTCAAGTCCCAACTTGTTATAAAAGTCTTACTCGAAGAATGAATATAACGGTTAAATAACTGTGGAATTTATTTTTTCAAAATCAAATAAAGTTTAACTTCACGTCATTTTGCAACAATGTTCACAATAATATATTTAAGGAATGCGATATAACTCATATTAGTGTATCAAAATGCATATTTCCTAAGTCAAAGAAAGAAATTATACAAGGAATACAGAAGAGCTTGGTGAAAATATCGTACGCATACAACAAAAACTATGTATTCGTGAGATTCAGATTTGTTTAAATGCTAAATAGACGCAGAGTAAAATTGTTAACTTTTCTGATTGTGATTTCATATGGAACGGTTAATGCATAATTGTTTTCGCTGTTTTGCTTGGAACATGTTAAAATAAGCTAGTTATATTCATGATGATATTTGACGTCTGCTCTTCTGAACATTTGTAATATAGACAAACAACGTGAGTTTATTTGCACATCATTAATTTCGAAACAATTGACATAAATTCACATTTTAAAATGCAATTTACAAAACAATGTTGTATTATAATCACTAAAATCAGAATCAATAATTTTTTATCAAAAATTAAAGTGTCAGAAAAAAAACGTAGGCCATTTGTCTATATGATTTATAAACTAGTATTATTGATACGTAAAATTGTCATCAAATATTATATGTAAAAGCAGTAGAACAAATATAGGAAGTAAATATAGTAATACTGTTACCACTATATTTTATTTCAATTGTTATACGATATCAAAAATATATTTGTACAAATCTTTTGAGGATAGAAATATACTTCCTACACATAATAAATACTATTTATTTTTATCCATATACAGTAAAACGTGTATAATCATATTGATTAATTAATTACTTTTTTAATAATTTCTCTTAAAGAAATAATTTTGATTGTGTAAATATGTAATCTGTTAAAAATATTTTCACTATTGGTACATTTCTATTGTAAAATATGACTGCCATTTGATGTACCTAAAAAATATCAATATTTTTGAGTGAATATTTAATGGGAAAACTAACAAACGTAGCTGATAAGGTATGTGTTTTCAATTATTGAATCACTAGGGAGTCAAGGGAATACCTCATCTTTGAAAGAGAAGGGGACAACAGTGCACTTTGACTTCTATTAGTTTGAAGAACGCGGAAGGATAGGCCGCGAGTATTCATAGCGTCGGTGACAGATCAATACTTGCAAAGGTTAGGTCGTCGCCGCGAGACGAGCCAGTGGCAGGAGTATTAACCTTTTTAAAAGCTTGTGCCCTGCCATAGCCTGCGTTACCCAAGAACCACGACCTCATCGGACCCTCAGAGGGGGTCACCGCAGTGGCGGGTCCTTGGCAGGGATGCTAGCATGTACGAGGTACCGTGCTTCATGGCATTCCCCAAGGAGCGAATTAGGTTCCACGGATTTGGATAAAAATAGGTACAAATACCAACGTGATGGTGATAAATTATATGTGAAAGTTTAAAAAATCTAAATACATTTTACGAATTCACTGCCGCTATTTACTCGCAAAACCTCAAAGGGGTCCTATTGCTCCAGTAAGTCTTCCAAGCAAAATGAAACAATCACTTACTTATTAGAAAATATGCTCAACCAAAAAAAAGAAAGAAGACTTTAACCGGAAAAAAACACTTAAGGACATAAAAAAAATTTACTCGGAAGAAAAATTTATTTTCATTCCTCCAATATTGTCACTCATGAGATATATACAATTCTGTCAAATACATTTTTCACGGTACCAGAGACGACTCAGTCCTTCAAACAACAAGTAGAATAGAAAAACAGACCACACATTCAAAAAACCACATGGTACGTAATCAGGTCGGAATACATTGTTCCTTTCAAACTAGAATCCATGCAAAATGTATCAATTTTAGTCCAATTTGTTTTTTCAAATTTTACATAACATTATCAGTTATTCCATTATCTCGTGTTAAATAATACATTGGGTAAATCAGTGTTGAAATAAAAGAAACTTCAAAAACTGAAAACCACATAAATCTTATCATTCAGTAATTTATCTTGTCAAGTCATTACCTTAAAATTTCCATTTCTATTAAGGATGTCACTTTCTTGATAAATGATAAAAAATGGTTTATTTTTATGATATTTCAAAATAGAATTAATGAAAAATAAATATACTGACAAATAAAAACATGGTTAATATACCATTTAAATAGGAAAATGGTTTGAAAAACAAAATTATAAAGGAATTCTTACTCAATATACCTAATAGATGTCAACCTATATAAGAAAGTATGCTAACTTCTCACAGTAAAATGCCAGATTTCTAAACTCCAAAATAACTTAACTAGCAGACGGAAATAATGTGACAGAGTAAAATATATTCCCGAGTTTGATCTTAGCCAACGGAACATCAAGTGTAAAAAGAAGAAAACCTTAAATATCCTGGTCAACATCCTCGAACTTGCAAAATCCATTCAAGAAGTATGTGTATATTTTGTTAGTTATTTGTTGATAAAACCTCTTCCTTCATGACATTGAGCAGTGCTCTGGATAATGTCTGCACTTGAGTCAACAATATCCATCAAATACACAATAAGTAAACTCTTGGAGCAGTCTCACATAAAATATATTTTACGCTTACGTACACAAGGTAAGTTTATAAACAAACAAAAAAATGTGTATATGGTTAGTATTATCGTATTCAAAATATTATATGTGTATGTGCTTTGACTTGGTTTAATAACACATTTGTTCATAAAAAAATTTTAAGGGAAGATATAATAACGCAAAAACACGTTTCGAGAGAAAATTATTTTTAGAACTGTTCAAATTTCATTTATTGAACATTGTCCATGGAAAGGAAGAATTAAAAGGTCAAAAAGGCTGATGATCGGAATATTAAGTTTCATCGGTTTAAAAACTCAAGTAACATTGGGGTTGGGGGTCATGTTTAAAAAACGATAATGGGATATGAAAAGCAAATAGTTTGAAAAGAGGAAGAAGAGAAGTGATGATGAATGTCGAGCACTGGTGAAAGAATCGAGTAGAGGCAGGGAATGGCGAGAAGAAGTCGACAAAGGGAGAGCGATCGTTAGCGCCATAGGAAATTGAGCAGCAGCACCAGAGGGCCCACGACATGCCATCCGATCGCTGCAAACACCCCTTCCCCCACCCTCCCAGGCGACCTCCATCACCCCTTTCCTCACAACACAGTGCTCCCAACCATCCCACACCCGCTGCCACACAACCTCTCGTGGACAGACAAAGCGAAAGAAAAAGACAGCCGGCGGGTGAATTAAAAAAAAAGTATTTAAATTTTAAAAAACTGAGAGCCACTGCAACAGAGGCGAACCGTGCACTGAGCTTGGGTGCGCGTGGCTGAAATAACAAACCTTTCAATCACGCCCATTCGATGGTACTGCTCCGCAGTGGAGTCTAGGTGACACGACACTAACAGTGTTTTAATTAAAATCGCTGTCGTTTTCCTTCCGAATCGGATTTGCTGAACGATGTGAAGAAGTGGATGGAGAAAGAGAATAGGGGTTGAGGTGTGGAAAAGGTAGACTGATGAGTACAAGCGCACTGGGGGAAGGTAACCAACAAACAAGTTAGAAGAGTTGAACTTTCATTAAACTTTGCACGAGTTCATCACGCTACAGCTCAAGTATATGACAAGCAAGAACAAAAGACACGAGGACGATGTTTCATAGAGACAATACACGACGGTTAGCATTCTATGGATAAGATAAATACTTGTATATTGTTGGAGCGCTGACATGCGATGTTTGTTTAACCTACTCAATACACTTATGTGTAACCTATTTGCGGCAGACAATAGACTACTGATCTTTAATGAATAATATATACATATTCACAGATCATAATTATTTTACAATAATGTATTGAATAAAAAAATTATTTTATAAAATTTTATTATCGTTGGAAATCATATTTTATTAATGAGATAGACTATATTAATTAGTGGAAGAAATTTATGTATATTTCATATATGCAAGTTCATTCAACAAGTTCACCACAAGTAAGCGGAAAATTTTGAAGTGCGGTTTTCACTATGACATGTCATGACGTGACGCTAATAATTTGGTGCATTCATGTGGTTTATAGCTTTTTCACTGCAGATATATTTATATTTTTAATGGAACTATGTATATTTTAGTGCTTATTTAATTCCCCGAAAATACAAATATAGATATGTAGCAGTTTTTAAACTTTAATGAATAGACACTGCGTAACAGTGCCCCGAAATGTGAATATTTCTAAATATAAATAGAAAGAAAATAACCTCACCTTTCCCCGGGGCAAGGTCTTTCGGTCCATCGATAATTCGTACATTTGTTTTGTCGGTAGTGGTAAATGTTTAAATTTCAGCAGACGTGTTGCGCCTCTGAAGATAATGAAAAATGAACCAAATTTTTCTCATGATAAACTGTTCTATTTGTCCATGTTACGAGGTTCATGCAAGTCAAGCCTAAGAAAACGAAACTTAATCTTCATCTTCTCTCTAGCACAGACATTTTGAATACGTCTCATTGGGAAATATTGAGTCTCGGCACTCCTTAAAAGAAAACTGAAAATAATTAAAAATATCTCATTTCTCAGGTTATTCAATGTTATTTATTTCATGTCTTTCGGCAAGGTTCAGGCTGTGCGGCCTGCACTTCCACCTAACCACAAATTGGGAGAGAGAATTGGGAAGGAGGGATGTTGGGTTATATTTGTGAATTAAAATAGTTTTCACAATCTAAAGTCAAATCGGTAGTGGTTCAATGAAATTGAACTCTCAACCGTGGGCTTACGCAGAAGTTTAATTGAAATATCACTCACTCTCGAACGGTTTGTGATTAATTCCAAGTAGAGCAAACCACGTTCATTATTACAAGCATTTAGATTGTGTATATTTACAAAAGTTATGGAATCGGGTACGAATTTTGAGACATATGGTAGAGATGAGTGAAGCTGTTTTATGTGTATTATTTCCTTCTGAATATCATGCAACGTCCAATTACTCATGATAATTTTGAATATTGAGACATTTGCAGAGATAAAACTTTGTTTTCAGAGGGAATAACATTTTTCACTAAAATAATATGTTAACTCCATTGAGGGTGGATGGGGTATTAGAAAATAATAAAATGTACTTTATATAAGAAAACAATTCATTGCAAAAACACAAAATATAAACATATAAATAGTAAAAAATAAACAATAAATACTTCGATTTGATAAATTCTACGTTAGTCAATTTCTTTTCGTTTTGCTTATTTCAGTAGATTTGTGCAAAATTATATTTTGTTATTCTATTGGAATTGCCATAATTTGCACTTAATATTTATCTCGCGACGAAAGGAACTTTGAATAACTGCCGAATGCAATCCATGATAAGTTACGTCATCTAAGTCTAGGTCTAGTGGTAGCGTCGTTGCGTACAGCTGGGATTTCTCTCACCTACTTCAGACGAATGTCGGTTCGGTGTCATTTGCTCGCCGTCAATCCAACATCTTTCCTTGCTAATTCCCTCTCCTGTGTTCGACCGTTAAGCGAAAGAGCGAGCCTCGTGGCCTGAACCACACCAAAGGACATTAAATTAATAAGATTAGACTTGCAAGTTCATATCAATTTTGTTCTCAATATAAGATTTTTTTCATAAAAATACAATAAATTCACGTTACTAAAGGATTTCACCTCATCAAGGCATCGTGTTGAACGATATCGGATGAAAAAATATTCAATTTTAGTAATTTGGAGAGCACACTTATTCTCCGATAATTAATTCTGACTTGTATCTTCATATTATCGATGTTATACATTTTTGTCATAACACCACCATAAGGACTTAGTGGGTTTTCGTCATATTGGAAGTGGGTATATGATAGTTTTTCTTAAAAGTACATTAGGATGATGCTATCCAGGTATCTATAAGATGTTAGCATAAGTTCCTGGAGAAAGTCGTCTAAGACGTAATTAAAAATCAACAAGGGGCCTATTGAACAAACAATTTTTAGTTTGACTATACTTGACAAATATTACGTTTTCATTGATCTTTGTAATATAGAATATAAATAAGTTTGAATATCACGCACGTAAATTATTAAAAGTCTATTTCGTAGTAAAAATTAAAATTTGGTAGATCTTGTTTCTCAAATAATTCAGTTATCTGATATTTTTAAAATATTAACAAAGTAGTTGAGAACCGAAGGTTTTATAAAATTATACGTTCGGAAATGAAAGAAAGATAATATAATGAATTAAAACTTTGTAAATGAATTAAATTATGTAATGATTTAAATTATTTAATAAATCTCGTATCATCATGTAAGAATTTTACGTGTCAGAATTTCACGCAACTTCTCAAAATGAAATTCAATCCGGGAGCTTCTAGACTAGAACAAACAATCGCTACTTTAGTTCAAGTCCAGACTGTTTTAGATGCACTCAAATAACACGGTCTATGACTAAAAAATACGAAAAAAGTGTCTTGTATTCAGAAGCAAACAGCTCGACAGAGTGAGAGAAGCAGATTACATGAAGATCACTGACGCATGCACAACTTTCGTCAAACGGGATGAGACCCTTTCGTGTGAAAAGTGCAAATCAACTTTAGAAACTGGAATCTTTGCAACGAAAGTGCACGAAGGGGTGTCGAGACGCCCGAGTGAGAATGAACATTGCGAAACCAAATCGAATATCCTGGGAGTTGGATTAAACTCTTCGAGATCTGGCACGAAATGTCGTTGTTGATCTAAAAAGCAAAGTACCTTTGCTACTGGATATCTCTGCACTGCACGCCTTTCTTGTCATTTATCTATCTGTAGCAGGAGCTAAGGGATGTTAAAAATAATTTTTTCTTTCAATCGTATATGATAAAAGGCGCTGGTCATGGATCCACTTCGTGTTGTGCTGTCTGTTGGAAATCAATTGATAAAAAATCTCGGCAAGTCGTGTTTTGAAATATAATATTATTCTCATTTCATATTCCGCTAGTGTACATATTCGCATTGTTGTTGTTTCTTCACGCCTCGTAAATATGATGTAGAGATGTTCTAGCTATCAGGTCTGCTATCTCACCTAACCACCTTACCTAATCGTATTTGGGTAAAGAAATTGGAAAGGAAATATGATGGGATGATGGGAAATCTAATGCCTCATAAATTGTTTCCCAGGTAATGCTTTTCATGTTCTATCTTTTAACAGCACTGACGTAGTACCGCCACAAGTAGACAAGGGGAGACTCGAAAGAACTAGCTGAACCAAAATGTTTTATACTGTAATAAAAGTATTTCATCACTAGAAAATAATGTTAATTTTTGGTTTTTAAGAGTTACTAACAAAAAGCCATTGGAAATATTAAAAATATTTTAAGGACTAATAACTTAAATAATTGCGATGAAGTTTGCCCTCCTCCGATAGAAATTTCTTACTACATGCCAGCATATGGATGTACTTAATGCTGAAGAAGTTTACACAAATCAAAAATAGAATCGTGTAGTTTTCTCAAGTATCATTTCGGTGACCCAACACGGTATAAATGAGTCAATATAAAAGTGGGAGAGGGGAGGTCGTAAGTGACAAGCCAGGAAAACTACACTTCGTAGAGTCTCCTCGCTCTTCTTCGCACAGGGAATCTGATAATCGATTTGGACACGAGAGTCGTTGAAAGATTACTACGCTCATGTTACTCGACAGAAGTGGACCTCTGAGTTGCAAACTCCGCTTTTATTTCAGGGTTATCCAATCTACCGAGAATTAGTAAGTTTGTAATATATTGTTAATTTCTTCTAAAAATATGAAACTTAATTTTATTTGTAATTTACCATTTATGCTGAAATATAAAATAATGAAATATAATCAAAAGATATAAAAATAAAATGAATACATTTTGTGTTTGTATTTTGTCGAGTTTGAGAGCGAGCTATTTCAATCCAATACCGATAATTCTATCCAATACCGATAATCCAATAACTCTGAATACAGAATATAAAAAAACAAAGCATTGTATAGAATACAATTACTTAGATATAATATGACGCACATGTCATACGGTACAAAATAGTGAGAATATTTAATAAATGTAGTAAATTGGATAAAAATTTGAAGATTTTAATAGCATTTTCACCGACATAATACTTTGGCATAGTTAGGCCGGTAGTCTGCTAATCCATTCACTCAAAGAAGTGCACGACTAAATATTTGCCAATTTAAATTAATTCTTACATGTCATCAGAATGGAATATTACACTCTGACAAAACTCTTGAACCAGTAATAAATTCAATTTAATATGTTTATTGTGATAATTTATGAGATTGTTTATGTTTATTGTTATTTAACCTTCTCTTTTATTTTCTCTCAATATCAAATTAAATACCTGAAGGATATTTTAAATACAACAATTTTAGTAAAGAAAATGCAATCTGAATTTCATTCAAATTATTTTCTCAGGATTCAATAGTTCGTAAAATTTCTTTCATACATGTAATTATTTTAACTGTTTGGAAAACGCACGAAGACACATTTCATTTATAATATTCAATAAAAGTGTATTTGGCTATGGTCCAGATACTTTGCGTTCATGACATTATGATTAAAGCATTGTACACCATGCCATAAATCTATAAACATAGCCAGTAAAATAGAATGCAATCGCTGAGTTATGTTGCAAAATATTTCAGGTTTTTGAACAATGAATAAATAGACCTAGAATAATTTCGAACTTTTTCAATCCCGCAGAAAGCGACATTTGACGTAAACATTTTAATTCTTTATCTTTCACTAAAATAGTATTTTACCGAATGAATACATAAACTATGAGAAAGAATTCCTTCGCCGCAAAGGAGAAAGAACATCGAGGTGGGAGGCGATACTCATATTATAAAATTTTGGTGGGTGAAGGGGGATAGTGGGGCGGCGTTTTTGTGCAGTCGCATTGACCCGGAGGCCGGGTATCGATCCCGGGCCTTCCTCTTCGTCCCTTCGCCCTGCGTCGTCGGTCGTCGTCGCCGACATCGTCACGTGATGCGATGGCGCTAGCGGAGGTAGCAGTGGAATGGGAGGGAAAGAGGAAGGAGGAAGGGGGAGAGAGCCTGAGAGGGAGCTGGACAATGAGGAACAACAGAGCGTGAGTTGGTGGCATAACGGAAACCAGGAGGAAATGCGGCAGGATATTGCACATGAAGGTAGAATCGTAGTCGAGAGCGTTGGCGGTGACTGGTAGAGAATTCACGAGAAATGGAATAAAGGATGAATCAATAGGGTCACTGTGAGAACAAGAAATCGCAACAATAGGTGAAGACAGGTTGATGTAGTACAGTAACTGAGAATGGAGTGAAGGGCAGAGATTTTAAGATGCATGGGAATGTTAAACAATAAAATAGCATAAGTTAAAATAAACTAAAGAAGGGAATCGCGATTCCTAGGAGGTCGGAGAAATTCTAAAATAATATAAATTCTGTTGATATTTCTTTAGCGACGGTTCCCAAAAATCACCAAAGATAAAATATGAATTATAATTGATTTAAAGATGCATGATCTAGAAATCCTCGTTCTTTAGATTTACGTGTCTATGAAAGACACAATGTCGATTATGGTATTTCTGATGTCAGTAGCAGCCCGTAGGACTATTCAGATGATACTTTCACCTATAGGTCATACCAATCGTTTAAGCGACTTACTACGAACTAAAGTATTTTTATTCATTCAGGACTTCTTCTTTGTGGCTTGTGAGGATTTTACTCAGTCTCCTAATAAATTAATATTTTATAATAAAAAACTTTCTTATACGAGTTTTAATGTTTTCAAAATAAATGCTTATATCTCTGTATTGTCTTGCTGTAAATTAAAATTGTTTCACGCACTTGGAATAGCCCAAACCTGGCAGGACTTCAAGTATTATAATTAGGTAATTAAACACTGAAAATATACACACTTTAGTTCTGTAAATTAAAACTTTCCAATTTCCTACCTTTAAATCGCATCGCTAACGAAGTGAGCTACTGTTTAAAGGAATATGCACCAATTTTTGGAATATGCACAGTGAAAACTTTTAAGATACTATATATGATAAGATCACAAAGGAATCTAACCATTCCACTATTTCTCTATCAAGATGAAGAAACTGACATTTAATTTTTTGTATGAGCAGTAAAAATTTGACTAATGGATTTGTCAGAGAAGGGAAGTTTATTAAGAAGTTATTATAAATGTTCAGTTCCGTAATTTTTCGATGACATGTCAGAGAGACAGATCTACGAATGCGGACTCTCACAGGAGTAGTTAGAAACTCCATAAAATTGAATAAGTTCCAAACACCAACTTCCTGGTGCAAAAAGAATCACGACTTTTCCTAGAATGTTAGAGAGAAAAGGAAGGGAAAACAGAGGTTCGAAAAACAAAAGTTATTCCGGAGTCTTCTTGAAGTTTCAGGCGCTGTATATAAAACATCATTAACACGTGAAGTGATTTTGCATTAATAACGTCATGGTGTGGCAGAAGCTGTGTAAAACAAAGGCTGGATAAACTCATTAATTGCGTAAACTTTCTAATTAGGATACCTCCTCTGATTCAGACATTAATGAATTTTCTTTACCACATATCCTTTCATTATATTGATTAACCAAGCACATCGATTTTTAGAGTCAAAACACACAGTTTTTCGTATAATTTCAATACATAACATTAAAAGTAAAATAAATATTTTTATATGAAAATCTGGAAAAACCAACATATATATTGAATTCAAATAAAATAACCAGAGAAAATGGCAGGAGATCGTGTACAGATCGAGAAATCGGAAGTACAACTTTTACTATATTTTGAAATCATTATACGGGTTTTTATTTATTTCTTCACGAAATATAATGTGTATGCATCAATCATATCATTAATTGAAGAAATGTGATTAGGAAATGACTTTTTGTAGCGTGGCAATTGACATGCTGAAGCAGAGGTTATTTCCACTTTCAACAGGAAAAGCTTCAAAGGGAAGGTGTGTTAGAATTGTTTGTCACTTTCTTACCAAGGTTTCTATCGGATATGTCATAGTAGGAACTATATAACCCGTATAGGACAATTATCAATAAGTTTTTCAGTTTTCAATAATACTTGGAGTAACAGAATTCCCTGAATTCTTTCTCTTTTCAATTAACTTTATTTCGGAACCCAGAACGGAAAATAAAATAAAATGAGAGTAAAGTTTTGTCCTGGATTTCATCGCTTCGACGGTTTGCGCAAATATTTACGAATCGAACGCTAGTGCGTCACAGCGTGCTACGTCTAACCCGCAGCCATCGAGGAACCTGATGCAAAGAGGACTTCACTGGTCATCACTTATCCATTGCAGCTATTTTACTTTCTTCAGTTCTGATTTCATCACATTCGTTTCTTACCTTCCCATCTCATCGCTATATTTTACATTCAACAACTCCAATCTTCATTTATACAATCTACATGCTTTTCTTCTAATACGTTCTCTCTCATCATCTCTCTGTCTCTACTACATTACTAAACCAAGAATAACATTCAAACCTTAGCCTCGTAAAACAAAAAAAATATATAGTAAACTTTAAAGCAGATTAAAAAGTACATAGGATGCAGTTCATTTTATATTAACGCGGCCCAGATTTTCAGAAAACGTCCGGCGCCTAATTCCGAAAAGTAAAATGTCACACATTTTGAGCTCTTGGGCCTTAATATTATATACTGAAGTGAGCAGTAAAACAAACAATTCTACATTCAATCCCATGTTTTGAGTTACAAATTTATGACTATGTATTAAAAAGCTCCACTTACTCTGAGGTTTTTGAATAAATATGAATATGCACGTGTTTTTGAATATATTATATACTAGGTATTTGAAAATAAATTTTGCTACATCATTATTATCACTACATAGAAGCGTTCTTTTTTCTCTCGGTCTTTGCAGTTGTCTATTTGTCCCATGAGGCATATTTTCGTTAAATATACTTTATTATAAGCAATCACATGTGTGCAATCATTTTCATGAAGAAAATGCTATAATAAACCACGACGAGTCCACCATTTTGCGTCGAAGTCAGCAAGCAACTAATGGCGCCGCAAGGTGACGCCGAGGGCGCGCTCAACGGACTGAACCTGAATCAAATTACGTATTCAAGCAGCGCAGTCGGCGCACATCAAAATTTCAGCTCGGACGGCAGAGAGTGCAAAACAAAGCTTCAATGCAAACGCCAGAGTTTTAACGACTTTGCGTAGACACAATAAATATTTTCTCGCTTGCTGTCGTATCAGAGCCACATGCCGCGCCGATTCGGACCGTTTGTCACTTCTTTTGCGGCGATCTATTGCATACCTGCTGGAGCATTGCATTAAAAGAAATTTTTCTACCGGTATCTAAATTCGTTCTTTACTACTTGCAGCTTTTTTTATCCAACATTATCCGTTTTTCACGTTACGTGCCATTTGCTTTACGTGCCATTGTGTCACGAAGACCAACAAAATTCATGCGGTTTTTTTCACAACACAGCAAATATATTTCTTTAATTTATATTTACTCCAAACAGGACAAGGTAGGTTCGCTTCACACACACAAAACAATAACGTTCCCGTGGATCAGGCAATAAAATAAATACTCTCAGTATATCTCACAGATTATTTAAAATAATAAAAGGATTTCAGTGATTTTAGAGAGGGATAAATGCGAGCATTTTTCAATATATCATAACTCACCGTATGCATTGATGAATCGGATGATTTTCTTTTATTTACCTGTCGCGTTACCCCTATGACAAAGTACACTGAGCAGGGAAGAGGAAATTGATTCCACGGCTTTATCACTCTAAAATCTATGAAAATCCAGACAAATTTGTTGGGCATCGTATATAGAAGTTGTAGAGTTCTGTGAAAGGGACAAGGACAGTGACGGAGAGCGGAGAAGGGAGGCATAAAACGTGCACAACGCCCCGAGGTTCTGCAACGCCCCTAGCTGCTGAACACGGGAAACTGCTGAAGTGCATTTTGTCGATGTTGGTTTCGCGGTCTCAAATATCATCGGACGTATTTTTTTCTCTTCATTGAGGACAATCACTACGCTTGCTGTTTTTATTTTTTCGTAATAGGTTTTTATATTAAACTGTCAAAACACATTCCATCGTCAATAACATGAAAACAATCACAAAATTCAACGATAAAATTTTTTACTTTTCATGAGGTGTATCTTTGGGAGAGCATGAAACATAAAGAGCAAAAAATGATGGTTCCAAATTTTATATTCTGATCAGGAACTTTCAGGAATAAAATTGCTTCAATTATATAATCTTTATCCCCTATCAATGAGAATAATTTAACTTCACCAAACATAATTCCAAATAGTTCCAAATCGAAAAGAATTTCTCTGTTAACAAAAAAATGTTAGACAATTTCTATTTAGTGTCACGTCTTTCGTGAGCGTAATTTTGGGATACAAAATTAGCACGGTTGAATTTTGAGGTAAAATATTAGCAGCCTTGGTAATTTTAATCAGGAAATTATACTTTAAGTTGCACTTATGAATGCATACAATTGGTTCCAGTGTTTCCAGTTGACATAGTAAACACAATAACAAAGTTCTAAATATATTTTTAAAATTAGGTAGATCTAAAATATGGAGTCCACTAATATTGTAAATTTTACAGAGTCCAATTTGCGAGGACCACGACACCTCTCTTACACGAATATGTAAAAGCATATTCCGTAAGAAACAGAAGTATGGATATTCGATCTTTTCCAAAAGAGCTTGTCTTTGGGGTTAAGCTCCAGAGAGTCGTTAGTTGCGAAATCAAATTCCCTTGGGCTAAATAACGTGTTTTGTACGAGAAGTGGGGTTTATGGGCTGTTCCCTCAGGCCAACGATCGTACGGGGAGTCACGCAACCTGCAATGAGAAATCAACACTGTTTATGCAATAGAATGTTAATAAGAGTTGGCTAACGAGAAAAATTAACTTAAGTGTGCTTGGTTACTTAAGTTATCATAAATAGTTGGTCTTGGAGTAAAAGTTATTTAAATTGTCTAAACTTTACGATTTCAAATTGCAACCAGAATATGTCAACCGTACTAATAAAAGTTCGGCGTAACTAGGGTACTACAGGCTTACACCGCAAATAAAAAATTAAATTATGTAAAAAATAGCAGTTTAATGAAAAATTGAAGTTTGTCACAAGTGTATTTTGGGTCTCAAAGATAAGCATGAAGTTATCACGTCATGAAGTTATCAAGTCAAATTGTAATTTACTATTTTAATTATCAGACTTATTGGTCACAATACGGAACTACAAACAATGTCTGAGCTCGAATATTGTGGAACAACATAGTAGGATTAAGATTTATTCACATACGATGTACATGCATCACTCACTATTAAAACTCTTATTCAAGACATACGACCAATTGGAAAACCATTACAGGAATAATCATTTCTAACACCATTACCCTCGGAAAATAATACACGAACTCCACGCGTGGATTCGTTCACTAATAACACCACTGAAATTTGTAGTCCAAACCAATCAACCAGTTAGAGGTTTCGTTACCATTTTGTTGTTTACTCATCCTTACATCGAGCCAACTAGGGGTCCGCGTGGCTTAGCGGTACCATCATTACTACTTCCAACTCACTTCGCGCAAGAGTTACTCCATGTTTATTAGTAGCCGTTTTCACTACTCTCAAAGTAAAATTTATTTCTCCTATATAAGCACGGCTGATGTGCTTTTTATTTTGGCTATAAAAGTTAACTAGCTTGTTTTTGTTCAAGAAACGTCACGTTACGTCTAAAAACCTCCTTGTTTTCAACTTTCAACACGATTATAAAAGTGACAAGAGTTTTACATGAATTGCAATAATAGGACAACTAAGAGTTGTAATAAAGTAAGAGAACATGACATGAGTGACACTGGAACAATATAACAGATTCATCACCACCCTGTGAAGGTGGCGGAAAACAGAAACTTACGTGAAGTATTTAAACCAAGAGAAACTAGTGGTGCAAAACTATTACACATACTTTTTCATATACATTTCTCCGTCGGAAGCATAGAGGGAGAAAAAATTCCATAGTGAAAAGGTCATTTCAGGCGTGTGATTCTCTATAATTTGGTCGTCTTCCAGTACTCTATTCATGCTCACAGTCGCTAGATGAACTTATTACTGTCCTTTATTTAAAATTTGAAAGGAAAATAAATATTCAGAATATTTTATCTAAACATAAAGCTAGATATCATTCTTATTAATATTGTAAAAATGTTATGTAATGTAATTTCGTTGTAAACAGAAATTGATGTATTTTTGTGTCAGCAATGCGTTTCCTGTCCTCCTATGTATTTCATCATTATCATATCTTTCATTCTAGTTTACCTAAAGAGTATTCTTGGTCCATGTACACTGCTAATTATTATTCAAGCTTCTTGAAATAGTAAAATAATGTGTTAGTGTAGCAGACAGAAATTATTTTACTGCGTCTATACCAAACTTTCTAGCGAAATACCTCTAATGCGGAAGTAATGCATACTATTTGTACTTTACGCACAGAAAATTTAAGCAAAATCGTTGGAGGCGTTTTTGAGAAACATTCAAAAGAGTACTTTGACCTTCATGTGAAGTACCCTCTGTTTTAAAGAAAAAAGAAAATTAGGGCACGTGCATCGACAAGTAAATTCTACCGTAAATAGGAAATGCGAATTAAATTGATTCATCCGTTTACTCAGTATCGCTGAGCACAGACGGACAGACGGACGGATGTTATGTCAAAACCCACTTTTTCAGAATCAGTGATTGCTAAAACGGACATTTCCGTCGAAATCTCGCTTTCGAAATTTTTCACGATTACAATACTTTTTATATACTACGTGTATGAGAAAGTAAAAATAATTTGTACGGGGATTTGTAATGACAATATTAACAGATAAAGTGGTCATGATTCTAAAAAAAATACAAACTAAAAACAACAACTAGAAACTGGTTCGTCATTAAGTGACCACGAAGTGTGACTTCGTATAATATGTAAAAGCTTTTTTTCTATGGATGTATCATTGCCGCGCATTAATTTCTTCGTTGAAATTAAAGAGTGCTTATCCAAGGTCAATACTCCCGAAAAAACTCGAATCTTACCCAGCGCAACAAGTCACCATTTCTTCACCTTCTCGAGGTGAGTGATCACCACTATCTCGAAGAATGTACTGCAGTAACACATCAAAAATCCAATTGTCTCAACAATATAATTATTTCACTTACCTATTTTAAACTAATAAAGTTACAGTTGGGAGAAAACACATCACAGTCTACACATTATGTTTTAACGTACGTTTTTTAGTTTCAGTGTTTATATTACTATTTCTTCTGTAACTTCAAAATTAGTGACTGCTACTCTGAGTTACGAAATAGGGTCTATTAAATCATCAATGAGCTCATAAATATTTAGAATAAAATCTAACGGAAGGGTATTTACACATTAAATTTAATAAACTGGATTTTAAATTCGAAAGGAACGAAGGGTGGCAGGAAGCAACGAAGCAAAGGAAAGTATAAATTTCTTATTTAAAATTGAAAATAATATGTTATTGTAAATTAAGTTATCAAAAATATCACGTTCTTCTTAATCGTGTAGTTTCAAACTCATAACTCTAACTAACCCTCAAATCTTACGACACAGAGCACAAAGTAACGTCGTTTCATCCAAGAAAGAACCATTTATATATTCTAAAAAAATTTAGAAGGTTTCAAAAAAAAAGTTAAAAGACAGAGTGTTAATGAGGTGTTAATGAGAAGAAGAATACAACTTCTCACTAATAGTAAGAGATAAAATTACAATGTTTTTAATGCACAGGAAGTTTAACATAGAAGGTAACCATATGATGGTTAAGGTGTTAGCAAATTCTATCATAAATTTTTACCATATTTTATAAGTGTCTAGGTGGTAAAATGAAATACATGTTGCATTTAGATTATATTCAATGTTCATTGAAAGAGGTGAAATTTCATTTCTTTTTCATATTAGCTCGATCCAAAAAGTTCAGATAGAAATTAATTCGAGGTGATAGAAAGTAATTTCTTCAACTGAATATCAGTAAAATGTCTCAACATTATACTCTATTATAAGTAAATAGTACGAGGAATGAAGACTTTTTGCCCTTAAAAAATGTATCTGGGAGTAAACTCTGGAAATAAAAAACGCTAAAATCTGTAACCTACATTTACTGTCTTTTCAACATGAAATGTTCTAATTCTTTCTTGTTTAACTAACGGATTCGTTATTTTCTCTCTGAACGTTATTCAAGCACGGCGCTCTATTAACTCACGCCAACTCTAGTCTCTCTACCAGTCCCCCTTTTTCTCTGTACCACATCCGTTAATATCGTCCATTACATTTTCTTTCTCAACGTCTTTCTTCACATCCTACAGAATATTTTCCCTTTTTGTTTTTATTCTCCTTATCTTAAGCATTACATTTATTTTATTGAGTTATACAATATCGTCAAGTAGACGCTGTTTTCGAGCTTTCCTCTTTTCTCCTCACAATTTCACCATCTTTAACTCAAATTTTGTGGCACAGAAAAATCTGGTACGCGTAGATCAGAAGTAACCCAGACAAAGTAAGTAATCATAAGTCAGAAGTAATCAGAAGTGACCCAGACAAAGTAGTATCATAAGTCTAAAATAAAGAACTTAAAAACATTCTTCCGCCATGTATTCCTGCAGTAATGACTAGTAACAGGCTGCATGTCACTTTCTTTCTAAGCGTAATTACTTATTGTCGTCGTTGGGTCATTTCGGACCTATGTGTACCTTCATTGTGACTTTTTTCCCCATAAGTGTCTCGTAAAAATGAACCCAAGAACCCGTGGAATGGAGGAAATTCAATTTTGATTGGGTTGGAATCTCGTCCTGTATATGTTTTTTTTTTTTTTTTCGATTTTTTTCATGATTTGCGATAAGAACTTCTTACAAGCTAATATCGAGTATTCTAGACGACGAAATACCTTCAGTAACAAAATCTTCAAACAGTTTGTAGGGCTCGCGTTTTCGGTTATGCACAAATAAAGACGACCATAAAACTAATATAATTTGAACAATGTGCCACAAATATGTTTCGCAAAAGTCACAGTGCAATGTAACTTTCGTATTTTGATAAAAGAATATTTTTTATCGGTTTGTGTACATTTGTTATCCCTTTATGCAGTTCTAACCAGAATAATTTTATTTCACGTTTTTATTAGAGAAAATAATTATTTTTCGTTCCTCTTTGCAACATTAGGCTTCATGCCAGCTTACTACATATTTTCCGAATACAAATTGACTTTTCGTATTTTTAATTTAAGTGAGTATTTTGCTTCCTTGACCTACATGGGTTATTATAAAAAAAACTCAGAATTTTTCGGTCACTTAATATTAAAATTCAGATACGAGTCAAATAGCCTGCCGGGTCAAAGTTTACCCCCGTGTGCCTTTAATGATGCAAGAATTGTGTGTACCAGTGGAGAATTAATTATACTATAAACAATACCCTTCTTGTGTACGCTACAACTACTATTTACTCACCATCTAAGTCAGTTTGTGTTGTCTACCTTCTGTGCCCTGGCGTCTCTGATACCCTGACGAAAGTCACCCAACCCTCTTTCTCTCAAAGGTTGCGTTTGATGTCGCCGCTCCGCTTTGTTCTCTGCCGCGTGCAAATACGATTGAGGAGGTGACGATTAAAGCGCATTCGCATCACTACGTTGTCCCACATAAACCATCGCTAAGAACCAGAGCGTCTATCACTGCGCACTTCGCTC
This sequence comes from Laupala kohalensis, assembly GCA_002313205.1. Classification (NCBI taxonomy): domain Eukaryota; kingdom Metazoa; phylum Arthropoda; class Insecta; order Orthoptera; family Trigonidiidae; genus Laupala; species Laupala kohalensis. The sequence continues at coordinate 900,950 of NNCF01128804.1, forward strand.
TAAATACGATTACTAGAGATCTTGTGTGCTTCTTGGGAGGATCGTATTAAATGTAAATATTTCTTATTAAATTTCAATAATAAAAAATAATAATATAAAAATAAATATATAAATGTAAATAATAAAAATTGTATTAAATATAAATGATTATTATCTTGAGAGGATCGTATTAAATGTAAATACTATCCTCCCAATTTTCATCTTGTATTCAAAAAATTTTAAGTTTTAAATGGCTAGACACTTCTTAAGGTCCGAATCTCGCCAAATTACAAGCACTATATTATTATTATTATTATTATTATTATTTTGTGCACTTGTTCTTTCTCTGTCCGAATAGGAAGTTGGGGCGGTCTTTTACGCCGAACGCTAAAATTTGGTCTTAGTCAAGACTAAGAAATTTCCTTGTTAGGTGACATGTTTGTAATACAAAGGATTTCTGCATTTCTGGTCAATGGCAATTTTGCAAGATGCCCTTTCAATGTTTTGGAAATGAATCCATTTGCTGAAATTATTAGGGGAATAATTAATACTTCATTTTGTTTCCAACTCTTTAGAATTTCTGTCTTAAGGGTCTGATATTTTTGAATTTTTATTTGTTCTGTCTGTTTTAAATTATTAGTGAAAGGAACAGCTACATTAATAATAAGTTTTCTTTTAGGTTTGTCTATTAATATTATATCTGGCTTGTTATGATCTACTGTTTGATATGTAATGATTTGCTTATCCCAGTACAAAAGTGGCATTTCTATTTTCCAAAACAGGTAGTGGATCGAATTTATAATAGGTGTAACTGTTTCAACCAAGTTAAAGTTTTTAGCTAGCTGTTGGTAAATTATTTTGGCCACTTGATTATATCTGCAGGTGTAGTCTAGAGGGGCGAGTACTTGGCAACCCGGAATAATGTGATGGGTTTTCAGAAGGATTGGCATGCTCTACATAATCCATCGACGTTCTCGTGCAGAATTTCTTTTCTGTAATATCTAGTTGGGATTGCTTGATCCTGTACAGCACACATAAACCCTTCAGTCTCTACATGGAGTTGGCAGTGTTTTAGCCATAACGTTGATTCTTCTTTGTCAACATTGATATCCTGTAGAGAATTGGGAATTGTTCATACAAGGGTTTAGAAAGTCATTTTGCACCATGGGATTTTATATAATTTATTAGTAGTTCAAAATTTTTCGATAACTTTAGGGGAGTGTAAAATTTTTCTAAACCAACAAGTAACTGATGAAGAGGGTCGTGACTACTCTTGAAATCATTTCTTTGTTTTGTTATCTGCTAATGACAAAGATTTGCTACGTCTGACAACCTCCTTCCCCCTTCTGACATTGGCAGGTAAATGCGGTCAACACATCCTTTGGCATGGTATCTTCTAAATTTTGTCATGAGAGTGTGTGTTTTTCTGTTGACGTTGTCCAGATCTGTATGGGAGATATTAACAATTCCAAATGTATATGATAGAACGGATACTTCCCAGCTTTTTATTGCCATAATAAGATAATTGCATTTAATTGCGTCTTCAATATTGAAATGAGCCTTTTTTATACTTGTTTTGGAAGTACATTTTTGAGGTCTCAGTGGTCAAATTTGCGATTTTGTAGGAAGCCAAGATAATTATAATTTTTATCTGATTCTAGACATTTTATGAATGATTCAGTTAACACTTCATAATTTTCTCCTGACATGAATTTACCTCTATTAATGTGCGTGGTAGAAATTTATCTAATCCAAAGGACGTTTTAATGTCTGAGCTATAGATCTGAATGATTTTCAAAAGGCTGTGCAGATTATCTGGAGAGTTGGCAAACACCTTTATGTCGTCCACATACATTAAGAGGGTTATTTGGGATGTTCTCTGCTTTCTTTCCAGTTTGTAATCAAATTGTGTTTCATTGAGAAGTCGCGACTATGGATTCAAAGTCAGGCAAAACCATAACGGATTTAGTTAATCGCCTTGTTATATCCCCCTTCGAATTGGTTTTTTACAGGTAGTGATAGATGCATGATGTACTTTGGTCATCCAGTTTTTCATTATTCCCTCCATGAAATTGACTACTGTTGAATTGATCTTATAAATTTTGAGAATCTGAATTAACCATGAGTGAGACACTGAATCAAATGCTTTCAGATAGTCAATACAATATGTGGATAAATTTCTTGATCTTTTTCGACTTTGTGTTAAGATAAATGAGTCAATAACAAGTTGTTCTTTGCAACCCATATATCTCTTGACACAACCTTTCTCCTCCTTTTCCAGTACCAAATTGTTATCTAAAAAAATTGAAAGTGATGTCTGTTCTTCTCATTATTATTATTCCTATCAATTACTAATTCTTTATTTATTTCTTCAATTTTGATATGGCTTTCTAATGTTAAATGGCGAGTTCACCTATTTGTTTTGAGTTACATTAACTTTGACTCGAACATTCATTTCACATTCTGATAATATTTGAGACTACTATGACTAGCATATAAACGCTCCCATTTAAAATGAATTAATGTTTGAAATGGAAATTCTATTTCATTTTCATTTATGTATTTCTCAAATAAAGTATAATTAAAATCAAACAGAACGATCTAGGCGCTTTAATATTAATCTTGATTAGGTATTTTGATCATAAGTTTTTGTTTATATTTTTCATTATTTTATGAATCTAACTGAAATATTAAATACAATTCATGATGGTTTTCGCAGCGTATTTTATGTACCTTGCGGAAAGCGCAAAGCCAAGATACAGAAATATTAAATAATTTTCCTTCGTTAATAATAATTTCATTAATCTGTTCATACCCTATTAATAATCTTTATGCTTATTCTCTTTTTTCCAAACAAATATAGAAATATGTTGAATAGCACTGACAAATAAAATTCGTTTCAAAACGAGAGACCGACGTATAAATAACTTCACGTTTGTATGATCTACCTCTATGGTGTGCTCCTAGTTCATGTTTGAAGAACATTCGTTCTTTTATACTCTAGGAAGAAGAGGAGTCGGAAAAAAATACAATGAAAAAAGGGAAAGACTAAAGCATCAACAAGCAGTTGTGGCCGGGCAGTAGCTCAGGCAGTGCTACCCGGAAGTACGTCACCGGAAGCTCTTAAGAGTCGGCGGCGCCTCCTTGCGGTCGCGAACGGCGCGATCTATTGTCCAGCGCAGAGGAGGGGATTGTGTTGATCGTGTGCGAGAAAAGGAAGGTGAGGGGAGTAGAAACACCAGAAGGCTACATGGAATGCCTGGGGGAAGGAATAAGGAAGAAAAAAAGAGCTTGTATGTAAATGTAGTTAACAAATTTATCTAGTGAGAATTAAGAGTCAACCGAATACATTATGAAGAAATAATACAAGTTAATGATGAGTTGAATAAGTGAATTTACGAGTACAGTAAATTTTCAGGACAAATTATAAAGTGGAATAGTAAACAAATATATCTTAAACATAGAATCAGTTAGGATAAATGCCTAGTTGGTGAAGGAAAAGAAATGGTTGATCTAAAGCCGAGTTATCAAGTATTCTAACATATCTGTATTATTCTTATGACTCATAACAATAAGTTTTCTCTGGGATAAGAGGTAATTAACTTCACCACAGAAATGTACAGTACCTTTTACCCTGCAGTTGTACTTCCTCTCAAACTAATAAGGATCTCCCTTCATTAACAATTGACGTCTTGTGTTGTTTCTTCTCCCGCAGCATGATCACGATTCTATCCCTTAAATCTCGACTGCTTTATGTCGTACATTGTGTCTCTACTTTTGCTTCCATCTGCGCCAGCGATTCTTGTTTCGTTGCCTTCACTCCACCGAAGGGCACCTCGGTTGTTTCTCTCCTTAGAACCATCTCTCTTCTTTCCAACAGTCCCGCACCCTTCCACACTTTGTGTAATGACCAGTTCGTACTAGGTCAATGGACTTTCCATTCATCCTTGTTGTCTGGCCACCCGCGCTCCGAAACACAATGCTTTGAAGCGAAAATTTGTTTCTCAACAGATAGGCACTCCTCGCATTGTTGGGTAGACCTGTATTCATAAGATGAATTACTCTTTATTACAAACTTTGTTACTAAAGATATTTAGAATACAACTCTACTTTTGTGAAAAAGCAAATGTCGGGAGGAGATGAACATATATTTAACGCAGTTCATAGAATAGTAAAGCGAAATGGAGTACTTTATCACTAATTCCCATTTAAACGATATACGGGAAAATAAATGAATTATACAAAACCTTTTTTTTTCTAAAACCACTAACTCTTTTGTTTTAAATGCTGCATTTGAATTGAAGTTCCTCTATTAATTAAAATCAGAATTTGGAAAACAATCGGGTAATTTGTTCTTCTATAGCTTTTCTTCGATGGTTGTATTATTATAAAACTTACTAAATAATTTGCTAGACGCATAAGAATAGATCCACCAATATTTCTATAGTATTAGAAACCAATAGCACACATGAACGTACATCAAAATTCTTTTAATACATTGACAGTTTTCCTGTTTATTGAACAATAAATTTCATTTTGTTGCCAAGAAACCAATATCAGATATACTTGGCATTACATTTAATAAATATCTTCTAATATAAATCTTGGTTAGGTCATTTGATCAGATGGTGTGGATTATAAGAAAATGTATAAAACAATTTTACAACGTATATGTTACGCATAAAACCCAAATTTGGCCATTGGACGAAAAAAAACGACCAAAACTAGTTTTGGTAGATGTGTTTTTGCCAGAACTAGTTTTGAGCGTCTTGAAAGACAGAACTAGTACTGAGCATTTCCATAATAATGAAGTTTCGTGTACTTTAAGCGGATATAATTTCAAGAGTGTTTACTGTGGATAACATGTTATTTCCATTCATGAGAAATTTATAAAAGTGTCTCAATTCATAAACAGTTCATAAACAGTCTCAAGTGTGGTGTTTATAATACTCAGATCAATGGAAAATTTACACTTCTATGATATATGTCCACGATTTTAAAATTAATCTGTTTATGAACTGAGGTGGAATATAAATAAAACACATTAATATAAGTTTATAAATTTATTTCTTCCACAATGTTTATCTATCTACGTATATAACATTGGATATATGTATGGCGCACTATAACTCTCGACTGCCTGAAGCAATTTCAACGAAACTTGGAACAGCGATGACTGACCATCTAGCAACAAACATTGTGTTACTAATGACATTACTTGCACCCCTAGGGAAGGATGAGAAGGGGTTTATATTAAAAAATAATGGGAAACAACCGATATTGGTAATGACTGCACTTTTGAGGATGCTGAAATGAAGAGTAAAAGCCGCTTAAAACTGCAATCACCCCTATGAATGAATGTACACCCATCGTCTAGGGGATGAGAGGAAGAAAATATAAAAGTAATCGGAAATGACCGCTATTAGTATTGGGACTATAGTTATCGAGGCCGCTGAAACTTGTCCTGACATTCCCGATGACACACGCGTCCACAAACAACCCTTATATATCCCTACGGAAGAGGTTGCTATTTTAAAGTTATAGAAAATGACATAGAAGTGTCCAATTATCAATTTTCGACATCGCTGAGATAATAATGATATTCTGATATAGTGTAAGTCAAAATTAGCTTCAGTGGGTAGAAAGACACTCCTAGCATATAGTCTAGCTGCCCTCTGAAAAGTTACTAAATTTGGGAGAACTACCAATATACTCAATTGATTCCCCCTTAGTTTTATACTACTCGACTTGGTGATATTTTCATATTAAACGTTGTATTCACTACCACCAAACTTGACTAAATACCTCTAGGAGAGCCTGTCCTTAAAATATTCTCTTTTATCCTTTGTAGTGTAACACAAAATTAACATTCCTATTTATAAAATACATTGCGTAAATTATTCAATAAATCTTAATTCATTAACCTTCTTTCAACGAAATTCATTTTACGGTAGTCTCTTTGTTTCCGTAGTGCTGGTACACCCGTAAGGTATGTATAAGTGATACTAAACGATGATTTTAATGTCAAACGACAATCAAAGGCAGTCCAAGTCTTAACGATTGTGGGTTTTTTGTTCTAATGTATTGATGGTGGATACACCACTCGAGTTTGTTTTTTAGTGCCCTTCGATAACTCTCGATAACTTGAGTGTGCCCTGGGAATAGGGTGGGAAGAGGGTGAAATTTAAAAATAAGCGGAAACGACCGGTATTTGTGTTTAATACATTACTTTCGAGGTCACTGAAATGAATCGTGACATCCCCGATTCCGTATATGTCCATGATCATCCCTCGTTCACCCCATCAACCCTAGAGAAGGAGATGCAATATAAAAATTAGCGAAATTCAGTTATTGGCGTCCCTGTGATGAAAGGTATCACCCCTGATATCGTTTAAGTCTTAATTCTGTCCCCATGGAAATGACACACTTCTTTATCCTCTAAAGAGAGTGGAAACGACACGAAACGAACAAAATATTGAAAAGGACCGATTTGCATCAAACAAATAGTTTTGCTGAGATGAATAATTGATCAGACAATGCTGTTTAAATAACACGGAGGTATAGTACCCTTGGAGCTGACGGTGAGAAGAGTGGAACGTAAAAATAATGTGAAATGACCTGTATTAGAAACAAAACCATCGTCTCCGGAGTTCCAGAGATGAATTATTAAAATGAAAGGAAAAGGGTGGGAATAGCGTAACACGTAAAAATTATCTAAAATGATGAATGGAAGTGTTGAGTGAAATGCATTCGGGGTTATTTTAATTAATAGGGTGGAGAGCAGCGTAACACGTTAAAACTGTCGAAAATATCCAATATTAATTATGATACCGTAGTTTTCGAGGCCGCTGTGATGAGGAGTGACATTCTCGAGGACGTTTGAGATCACGATCAACCCCTACAACACCGTTCCACCTTTTGGAAAATAATCGGAAATGATATATCACAGAAGAATCCACAGTTTTAAATGTCGCTGAGTTGAATGATGACATCCTGATATCGTGTAAGACCAAATTCAGCCTCCATAAGAAATGGTATCACTACCACCTCTAAGTCAGTCAGAGAGGGGTGGAAAGAGGATGGGATGATACAAAAATGAATGATTTTGTTCATTCTGCAATTTTTAATGTTTCTAGATGAAAAATTATATCACCAATGCCGTTATGTTGAAGTTCCAACCAAACGTAGAATATGTTTGATACTTCTCTAGGTGGGATTAGAAAGCGCGTAACGAGCAAAACAAATAAGAAACGATCGATATTTGTGCCGAATCAATAGTTGTCGGATTGCTGAGATGAATTATGATACTCAGAATGCCGTTAAGTTTCTGAATCGATACATTGAGTAAAATACAATTCAATCTAATCTTTCAATATAACAAACATAAGAGAACTTTTTCTAAAACAAGTTTTTATTTACAAAGTACTGTGCTAAAAAAATAAGAATCAAAAATAAAATTAAAAAATCCTTCCTTGCTCACTTACTATAAGTGCAGCAGCTTATAAGGTGCATAAACACAGTTGCATATGAAATATTAATTTAAAAATCAAAGGGGTCGAGCGTCATAAATACGAATACAACTTAAAACTTTCTGAAAAAATCCTCAGTATTTAAAATTTTACATTGTATTCCCTTCTCAAAAAGTACTAGGAGTGTATAGTGACTGATCGAGGAATTTATTTTCATTGGAAATATCACTACCGGTTTCAGATGCCCCTAAAACTAAGATCTCAAAACTAATAGCGGCAATTTTCGATAATTGGTATATTTCATCCCTTTCTCACCCCCCAATTCAATGGGTCTAGATCCCTCGTGGAGGGTGCCCGTGGGCATAAGTTGCATTGAGAGTGTCAATGCTATTCAGCGGTACCAAAAAGGATTTATTCCACATAAATATCGGTCGCTTTTGATTATTTTAACTTGCCACTGTACTTCCACTCCCTCCCTTATGAGTGTTAGGAGCATATTATCTCCCATGTGGATCAATGGTAAACGTATTGGGGTTTGTCCTTATCCATCTCTCCAGTACCGAAAACTATCGTTTCCAATCAAAAATTTTTCAATTATTTTTACGTACTACACCTTTCCCACCCCGTCCCTGGAAGTTCTAAGATTGTCGTATCCCCACGGTGCATGTTATCAGATACAGTCAGTCATCTGTGTACCAAGTTTGGTTCAAATTTCTCCAAGCATTCAGGTGTTATGGCTCCTCACATACATACCCCATTTCAACCCGATTAGGTATAGATCATACAATTGTACCATAATTGTATTGCCACTCTTGTCATGAAAATCTACACATATCTGTAAAATTACAGCTCAATTGGAAACTTGGACGTGGCCGAAAAATAAAATTAGCAATTTGGAAACGGAAGAACAACATAAATACATACATACCCCCATTACACTTTCTTAGACTAGATTTTCTACAAGGTACCATATCAATTGTCATGCAAACTACATACATACATACATACATGATTATCGGCGTCCATCGTGTCCGATGATGCCACTCTCCAATTGTCTTCTGCATTCCTTGTTTCTCATATGTGTCTTCAATCCGGCCTTGTTTTTACATTTGCGGCTGCAGGCAGGGCAAGTCAAATTGTCGGGGTGTGTTGAGTCTGGTGGAGATGGAGGTGTTGGGTTTGGTAGAGATGCTGAAGAAAGCGTATCCTGTGTGGGTGTGATATTATTACAGGAAGCTTGCAGGAATGGGGACTTGATAGGTTTCCTGCTGTTGTCTTGTGGGATATCTGGGTGTTTATGGCGAAGATGGCTTGTCATCCCGGCTTTACTCCTTGTTGTTTGTTGGCAATGTCTGCATGTCAATGGATCATCTAAAGTGTTCACAGATTCTGTTATAGAATGTTTTTAGTTATGTGAGACATTACGTATTGCCTTCCTTGTCTTCCCTGTCTTTTGAAGGAGCAGAGTGGACAGCTCCATTCAAAGTTCTCTTCAACATTGTGTTTCTCTACTCTGTAGGTTTTGGCCTTCTCTACTTTTCTGTTGTGGTTGCTTTGTATTGGTCCTTTCGCAGCACTTCTACATTTTTCCCCGTTAGCAGCAGTTTCTCTACAAGTAGTTGTACTAATACCCAACTGTTTCACATCTTGCTTCACAGCGTCAGTCCATCTTCGTTTAGGCTTACAACGAACTCTTTGTCCAGTTTTAAGTTCGCAGATCTCTATTTTATGCGGCAGGCAATCCTCCTGCATCCTACTGAAATGTCCTAGCCATCGGAGACGCCTGTTCTGGATAAGGTCTTCAATATTCAATATGTTCGCTCGCTCTCGTATAATCTCATTGGGAATATATTCTCTCCAACTGATCTTGAATATGGATCGCAAGCAACCTATATGGAAACTGTTCAGTTTGTTGAGGTATTCTTTTAATGTAGTCCAACATTCTGCTGATTAGAGAAGAGTACTGATAACTACCGTCTCATAGATGGATAATTTTGTTGTTAAACTCAGATTATGTGACTTCCAAACTCTGTGATACAGCTTTCCAAATGCTGTACTCGCTGCATTTATTCTATTCTCAATTTCTTTTTTCATATTTCCCCTATTGTTGATGTAACTTCCTAGGTACTTGAAATTATCGACTACTTTTAATGACACTTCACCCACATATATATTTTGAGGTTGACAATTTACAAACATCATCTCTGTATTCTGTATATTCACTTTTAATCCAAATTCATCTGCTCCTTTTACGAATGTATTTAGAAGTATTTGTAGATCTTCAGCTGTGCTTGCAATGAGGGCACAATCATCCGCAAACATCAATTCTTGAATTTTGGTTGGAGTTTTCTGCATCGCAAACAGAGCCTCTGGGATACCTGGTGACCTCCCAAAGTAATAAACCTTACCTAGACATGCGGGGCTCTGTTAAGGCGTACATCTATTCCCTAGATTCTTATGGGGATACTATGGATGAATACATTAAACCTATTAAATCAAGTGGGAAGGAAGTACGGAGGACGAAATTATTGTGTTCAAGAGAGCATTGGTGTCTCTAGGAAAAATGATAGACGAACTGGTGGAATATGTTACACCTCGCAACAACGTACACAAGGAAATTAAAGAACTTGTGCACGTCATTAAATCTAGCATTGGCGCGGTGGAGCAGGGAAGTACCTCAGTTATTACTTCTGAGAGTAGAGTGGTGAGCACTCAAACAGACATATTGGCCGAACAAAACCTAGTGTCGTCTGATTTGGAGACTCACACGGATGTGGGCCCTTCAGATGAAGTAAACCACCCTAACCTTTCGCAGGTACATGATGTTGAAAATGAATGGCAGACGGTGAAATCAAAGAAGCGGCAACGGCGAAAACAAAAGACTGATAGGCAGGACACCCATGAAGACTCGCAACCCCAAGATATGACAGAAAGTGGGCGAGAGAGGAAGAGTGAATGGAAACGGAAACGTCCAAGGTTTAGAAGACCAAATACCCTCGTCGTTGAGGGAAGAGACGGCAAATCTTATGCCGATATACTTCGGTGCATGAAGGATGCTCCCGAATTGAAAGATTTGGATGCGAATGTAATGAAGATAAGGAAGAGAACTTCTGGGGACATGCTTTTTGAGTTGCTGAAGTCACAAGGTGATTACATGTGTCAGCTCCAAGCCACTGCCGCAGAGAGGCCTAAAGAAATGGCGGATGTTAACTCCCTCATTCCTGAGATTAAGCTAGAGCTCAAGGATTTTGGCGAGCTGACCACAGAAGAAGATATCATTGAGGCCATTGAAAATCAATTTGAAGCTGTCAAAACTGTGCAAAGGACGGTCAAGTCCTTTTCGAAAGTCCTACGGGGGAACCCAGACAGCAGTGGTAAGCCTTCCAAGGGATCTTGCCAGGAAAGTCGTCGAAATGGGTAAAATCCGCATCGGTTGGGTTGTCTGCCGTATTCGGCATCAGGTCTCCGTAACCAAGTGTTACAAATGCTGGGGTTTCGTACATTTAGCTCGGAACTGCCAGAGACTTGATAGGACCAAATTGTGCTTAAGGTGCGGCGAAGAATGATACGTTTCTAAGACGTGTGCCTAAACGCCGAAATGTCTCCTCTGCGAAGATAGAGAGAAACGTAGCCACCACACAGGCAGTGCCACATGCCCCAAGTTCAGGGAAGCAGTACAGAGGACTACCAAACGACCATTATGAGGATTATTCAACTGAACCTCAATCACTGTGAGGCCGCTCAGGACCTACTGCCTCAGACAGTTCGAGACCTCAACATAGACGTTGCTATACTCTGCGAACAATATAAGAACCTCGACAAACCGACATGGATATCGGATTCGACACACCGGTCCGCCATATGGGTGTGTGGCAAACGTTTTGTCCAGGATTTTATGAAAAGGCGAGCTCCACATCGAAACGGTACGTGGAATGTTCGATCATTTGATCGTGATTCCTATGCTGTTATGATGGAGCGCAACATTGAAATATCGGACTATGCGGAAGACATGGTTGAGCAAGCGATAGCACTCATCGACAGTGCATGCACGGCCTCAATGACCAAAAACTGCCAGAGGAGTAGGCAGTCACCGGTATACTAGTGGAGTGACGAAATCGCAGAACTTCGCAGAACCTGCAACCGTACTAGAAGACTGGTGCAATGTGCAAGAGGGCGACCGGAATATGATCTCCGAAGTAGGCAACACAAAGAAGCACGTGGCGCGTTAAAGAAGGCCATTAAAGTCAGTAAACGGAAAGAATGGGAAGACTTTTGCATGGAAGTGGATAACGACCCATGGGGCAGGCCTTACAAGACGGTAATGGCCAAAGTGAAATCCCGAACTTCACTATCCCCCACCAATCCATTCCAGGAGGAGATAGTCTCAGTACTATTCCCTAAACAGGAAGATGCAGCATTCGTTGCACCTGCAATGCAAGAACCTGTCCCAGTTATCACGCAAGAGGAGGTGGTGATGGCTAGTTATAGTATCGGGGACATGAAGGCGCCTGGTCCTGACCAAATACCCAATGTTGCCCTGAAAACCGCCATCAAGACCCGACCGGATATATTCCACGACACCTACTACTCATGTCTCTGTCAGGGGATTTCCCACGGCGCTGGAAACGGCACCATTTAGCTCTTATCCCGAAAGGGAATAAGCCACCCGTAGATCCTTCCTCCTATACACCGATCTGTCTTTTGGACACGGCGGGTAAGATCCTGGAGCACATCATCTGTAACATGTTAGTTACATTTGTAGAGGACTGCCAAGGACTGCCAGATAGGCAGTATGGATTCAAGAGGGCAAGATCCACTGTAGATGCGATAGACTCCTTAGTTACCACCGCCCAAAATGCCATCAGAGGCAGACGGTGGAAAGGAGGAAGTAAGAAATATTGCGTTTTGGTCACCTTGGATGTAAAAAATGCATTCAACTCTGCCATGTGGAGTTGCATCCTCCAAGCACTGCATGCATTGGACGTCCCTGGGCATATCACGAAGATAATCGCAAATTATTTTGATGAGCGACATTTAGTGTATACTACGGAGGAGGGCCCCAAGATGTATAAAATCACGGGAGGTGTTCCACAAGGATCAGTCCTAGGACCAACCCTTTGGAACATAATGTACAATGCAGTGCTGAGGCTTTCATTACCAGACGAAGCGATGTGTGGGATATGCGGATGACGTCGCCATTGTTGTCACTGGCAAACATCTGTCAGATGTGATTCAGATCTCAAACAAAACTATAGCTACAATTCGCCGTTGGCTTTCCTCCGTGGGTCTACAGTTAGCGGAGAGTAAAAGGGAAGCTATCCTCATTAAGCCGAAAAAAGAGGGAAACCATCAACCTGGAAGTCCGTAACTGTACGATTGCATCCCAAACATCCCTCAGATACTTAGAAGTTCAGATAGATGCTAGGCTGCGTTTTGATGACCACCTTCGCTTGGTTAGTGATAAAGCGTCAAGAGTGTCAACCGAATTGTCGCGAATAATGCCAAACACGAGAGGCCCTAGACAAGGAAGAAGGAAGCTCTTGAATAGCGTCATCACGTCTACCCTGCTGTATGCGGCCCCGATTTGGTCTCAAGCCACGGCGATCAAGACCTATTGCCGGCACATAACCACTGTGCATAGACGAGGTGCTCTTCGAGTGGCCTGCGCTTTTCGCACGGTCTCATTTGATGCTGTATGTGTAGTTGCCGGTCTGCCACCGATCGACCTGGTGGCAGAGGAACATACAAGGATCTACCGAAGAGTGCAAGCAACTCCTGTTGCTAACCTAAAGATAGTTAACGAGAAGGAGAAACTGGAGACAACGGAGAGATAGCAGCGCGTCTAATGTTTTGAAGAAGCTCCAATAAGAGGAAAGGATTCGACGTGGCATAGAAAATCTATCCAATGTGCCCCTCGCGAAGTAATGCTTAACGGCGGTTCCGTGGGGTGGCATGAAGAGAAATGGGATGTGGTTTTTAGTGGGTAAAAATCCCACACACTGTGGAGTCTGTACTCCACAGCGCCTTTTGAAGATTTTCCCCTCCCTAAAAAAACATACATTACATACATACATACATACATACATTACATACATAAATTACATACATACATTACATACATACATTACATACATACTGTGACTATTTTTATTTATTTAGGGAACTAAATACTCATTTCTATGGGAGCCACTCACAAGGACAACACAACAATCTGGTATTCGAGCAATGAACAAAACATTTAATAACTCTTTGAAGCACAATTTACACTCTCCCAAAAGACACAAATGAACATTAATCATATATCGACCAGAGGGGCCACATTCCCACCAAAAAAACACAAATAATAATCACTGGCTTTATCATTTTACATTTACTAACTGTTAAGATTGTCATCATTTATCATCATCATCAAATAAACCTTCACTGTTTTTAATTCTATTCAATTTTTAACACTACAATTACACATTTATTTCTTGCAACAAAGTTACGCACTGATTCTACTCCTAATTAACGCTAATATTTACTGTTTAATTGAACTTCTTCTGAGTCCCAATATTTCACTGATTCTATTGGCCTACCTCTCCGAGCGACTGAGTTTAATCAAAGCACTCATTCAGTTTAATGTTCTCGCTCATACTGGTAGCCACTATCAAACACATACTGACTCGCAAGCGCACTGCGATGATGGCTTTCACATTCGCCAACGATCGCAGAATACCTGTACAAGATGCCTGACTGTTGGAATGCAGAGGAGGAGGGTCCCTCACGGATGTCAGCACGGCTCCCCCGTGGATTATTTGCGAGCAGCGCCAACCAGCTTCCGCGTTTTATCGCAATGTCTAGTTCTCACCTGCAAAGCGTTCCGACAAACTTATCTCAATGCTGACGAAACTTGTATCTCAACTCCGATAAAAAAAATCGATCTGAGCACTGCCAACAAAAATTCTATATGATTCGCGTCAGCATCTAATCGCTGCGACGGAGAAACATGTGATCTGCGACAAATTAGCGCGATCTGAGCAACGTCTCAGCGCTGCCAAAAAAAAGTCTCTGTGAATAAAAATTCTATTCGGCTGAGATAAACACATCTGAGCAAAAATTCTATCCGTCTGAGCTAAACACATCTGAGCTGACGAAAATCTTTACGTCTGAGCTGCCGAAAAATCTTTACGTCTGAGCTACACACATCTGAGCAAATAATTCTTTACGTCTGAGTAAAATCTGGTATGAGAGCGAAATTTTGAGTGTTCTGCCTTAAATGGGCTCTATCCCTTCTTTCTCCCGAAAATCTTCAAAATTTTGAATGTCACGTGACTGACAACCCCCAATGCGGAATGATTTCCCCCTCTCACGCCCTGACTCTCATTGGAACCTTTTAAAAAATCTTCAACTGATTTCTGGAACGTTCTCAACGACGCTGTGGCTTTTAACGATTTTTCTAGCAAGTTCGTACATGTTGCTAGTTTCTGCACATCTGTGGTTTGTTACGGAGGGTATTTCTTTTCCCTCATCCCCTCGCCAGCCTGCGATTTCTAAACCATCATAAATTTTTATTCGACGTGAAACAAACGCCGACGCATGGGTCACCAGCCTCGTACCGCGCCCACGGTCCTTCGCCGACCTCCTACGAACTTTTCCTTTTAAACTTCTATGCTCTTTCTTTCAAATTTCATAATTAATCCGTAAATTATTCAAAACTCACAATACATTACATACATACATTACATACATACATTACATACATACATTACATACATACATTACATACATACATTACATACATACATTACATACATTACATACATTACATACATTACATACATTACATACATACATACATTACATACATACATAGATACATACATACATTACATACATACATACTTTACATACATACATTACATACATACATTATATACATACATTACAAACATACATACGAGTACATAGATACATACATCAAACGGAGCAAGAAAAATAAAAGCTTGTAATATATTCATGATGAATACTTTTATACCAATCCGAATATAAAGACGCTTAAAAACGCATAAATACCATTTTCCCTTACGCCTCTTATACGAAAATAAACTTTGATCCCTACCAAATACTAAAGAAACAAGAATTGGCATCGAGTGTAAGAAGTTTCACTATCATTGAGAGGACAAAACTAGTTCTGGGAGATTGTCTTTTCCCAGAACTAGTATTGAGCATTTTGAAATTGCTCAAAACTAATTCGGGCAAAAGCGCATCTGCCAAAACTAGTTTTGGTCGTTTTTTTCGTCCAATGGACAAATTCGGGTTTTGTGCGTAACGTATGTCTCATTCTAGTATAAATATCTTAATTTACCTAACTGTAAAACAATAAGCTACAACCTGCTACTTCTGCGATGGTCACGTATTTAGATTTCTTTTATTTATCTAAAAAACTTTATGTTTATAAAGTAACTACTTGAGACTAAGTTAGACATTCAGACTGTATGTCTTAAAACTATACATACCCAATACAAAAACCTCCAAGTTGCAGTAATATAAATTTTGAAACCCTATTGCTTCTTTGCTCAGTGCATATTAAAAAAAGAGGAAGTTTGAAATCAATATTTTTTGCAGAATCGTTGAATTTGATTGTCATTGGTATGAACGAGTATCCCTAACAACAGGCAATACTATGTAATCGGTATCAATTTCTTTGTATATCAGGAATGAACTTATGTATATTAAACATAACAGAAATTACTCTCTGTCGTACGAAAGAAATGTCATTCTCATAACAATCACAATGCTTCAATGGTTAAGGCTCCCTTGAACCTAAAACCAATGAAATCCGGCGGACCACTTTTAGTAATGAAAGTGCTTATCGAAGCCACAACCTTTACTGCAGATGTATACCTCACTTCCAGTACCTTACCACCTTACGCCTGTTGTACCGATGTGTTTGCTTCACGTACGCTGCTACAGCTTCTCTCGGAGGCGACAGCTTTGTGACGACCCTTCGGCCGCATCCCCATCCCCCTTGTCACGAGTACCATTTCCTCCCTTTCTCGCTCCTCCGCGCAACCACTGCTAGTCACGTCAGGGTTCTGTTCCTCAGTATCAGACATCCCTCGCTTCTGTTGCTGATGTATAAACTAATTAACATTTGGATGATGTTCAACTCTAGATATAATTTGGAAGGGACACAAGGTAATATAATGAATCACTTTTGTTTTTACTACTTTAAGATGTGCTTGTGTGCATGGAACCGCGACTAATGCCATTATCTTTTCTTTGCCTCCGTCTTTTCGATAATTTTTTAAAAGAAAAAAGGACTGTGTGAGTAATGTTAATTTAGATGTAACAAAAATTCAGTTGGAAGCGAAGTCAGGCCTGTCAAGTTTGTTGACGGTTAATTAACTACCAACAGAAGAAGGAAGCTGAAAAGAAACTTTTTTCGTGAAATGTATAAAGAAAACTCTTTAGCAGTTCTTGAGTTGTATACGTAGATTCTTCTTTCGTCCATTAATCATCGATACGATGAAGAAGCTTTATCCAACTTGTTTGAACTTCTATCAAGTTTCGACTCAATTTATTTTACCTTCATCACAATTTGAGGAATGTATCTCAATATCACACGAAAGGAAACAGGCATGGCAATGAAATAAATTAAGACGTGTATTACTACAATGAAAATTTATACCATTTAATATTTATAAAATATATTAATTTCATTCGCAAATGGGAATATTGAGTTGTGCATTCTAAGAAATAGATACATTATTCAAAGACATGAACAAAGCAAAGGAGATTGGCTAGAATAATATAATTCATTTATTTTCCATGCTTATTAGTTAATTCAAGAACGCGTATATATATTTTCTAGAATTTGGTGATAATCTTAAATGTAATAATGCATTTTGATGCGTACTTGAAACGTCACAAAAACATAAAACTACCTAAACACAAAACATTCCCCTTATGTTTTCTCTTTTTATTCGTTGAATTATGTTGAATGAAATGAAATAATTTGTGAATATCAGACAAAAGTGATAGTAATTCTTTTCAGAAAACGTATAAAATCTACCAATTAAAAAATAACCACGCAAAATCACGCGTATTTAAGCAATTTCGAAAGAAAACATTTCTTCAATTAATCATTAAACTTTTTTTGTTATAACGATTTTGATCCATTTTATTGTAGTATTAAACATTTCATTACTGAGAAAGTTCAAATCTTGTCTGAAAAATTTGAAAAAATCCAAACAAGTCAAATACGACGGATATTCCGTAAATTTATTTACCGAATATACGAGTATACTATTCTTGGAGACTATACTAGGAGTATTCCTCAAATGTAAAGTGAAATAAATATGTCCGTTGTATCTATTTTAAGAAATATATTTAAAAAAATAAACACGAATATTTATCGTCAATATTATCGTAAATGAAAAACTAGGAGTCAGTGTGGCTCAGTGGATAGATCCCCGGTGAAGTGGGGATTTTCATCACGCCTCAACATCCAGACTGGCTCGCAGACCTACTCAGCCTGCTATAAAATGAGTATCAGAATCTATCCTGGGGTCGAACCGGTAGGAGCGAGATGCTGACCATATCTCCTCCTTCTAATGCCGGGGTCAAGAAATCGCGTGAGCTCTATTGTCCGCGAAGGCCAAAGCCCACAAAGGACACAAGTGCCAGATAAGAAGAAGAAATGAAAAACTATGAAGTAGTGGGATATTCGGAATTTAAACAATCATGCTCAGAGAAAATATCTTAAAATATGGATTATGGATATTCAAGATTGGAACTTATTTAACACCACTTTATTTCTTATTCATTACAGTTAGCAATGTTTGGGGAGTTTGAACTATACCATTTTTACATAATGCTTTCTGTTCCAAGGGGAAATCGGCTAAGTCTTTGAAATTTGTCGACCAGTGCACTAACCATTACTCCAAAATTTATCTACTAAAGTGTGTTTTTTGATATTTGTGACTAATAATATTTTCGTTGTATTTTTATATTGTCTACCAAAACATAAAATTACTGTATCTTCTAATTCAAATTTTTGAAATCTATTCTCTAATGTCGTATCTAAATGCGCAGCTTAGATCCTACTCTCAACCCTAAAGAATAAGTCTGTGAAAGTTTCATTTCGATCCGTTCAGTCAATTTTTCGAGCTTGAATCAAATTTCACAAAAGTTATCTTCTTTGTTTAATCTGTGACAGTAAACGATTAATGACGTTAATGAATATCACACACCAACACTGCCAAACTGTCAACATTATTAACGTTTTTAATTGATTGGAGATTTAAGAAAATACATTCGGGCAATATCACTATATTCATATTGTTAAGGGTGGGTGCTCAGCTAGTGTATCACCAATATTAAATGTTGCGTGACTGTAAAAAATGTAGAGAAATAATAACCTATCACACAAAAGAAAATCTGTGTGACAGCTTTGTCCAGTACAATGGAATGAAGATGTCATGCTTAATTTGTTTCTTCACACTAAACCTTTAATTGTTAATAGAACACTTAAAATTGCACTTAGAAAGCAGCAACTGTCCATTATGTAAAATAAATTTAAAAGACAAATCAAGTGCGAGTGTAAAAGAAAGAAATGCCAGAAATCCGATTCGAATCTATGTTCTTGCAGGAGATTGTGACAACGTTTCAGAGCAGAAGCGAAAACAATGGCACCTACTGACGCATTGCAAACGTACCTGTAGAAAGCGAATCGAATCCACATAAGCGATGAGGAAAGTGTTGGATGGAGGTTTTAGAAGACGCAGGTACGTTTTGGGAGCGAGAATGGGAAGGAGAGAGCAGCCATTACTAAGAAAGACGGGGATGAAGTCGGCAGTAATAGCACAAGTTATGGAGGACGTCAGAATAAGGTGAAGGACGAACGTACGTAAACGGCAATGATAATGCTGACAGAAATACGTGCGAAAACGATAGCCAGCAACACGACCAAACTCACGTCAGTGTTTAAAGGGACACAAACGTATCACAGATAAACCGAGTGGGAAGAATGATAGGAACAATGGATGAAGAGACTGAAAATCTCGAACACTTACAGAAAGGTGAAAAATTACTATCAGTGACGTCTCCAACAATAGGCGGTCTTTGCCAGCGCAGGTGAAGACGGCCTTGGGAGCAATGGTTTGAGGAGTGGTGGGGGTGGTAGGCGTCTCGGGACGGTGGAGGCGGGGGATAATGGCGGCCATCAGGCCCGCGAAAGGATCAGCATCTCTAACGAAGAGATAAGGTGGGATTTACGACCCGGCTCGTTGGGGTAAGGAGAGCGAGAGCGAGAAGGAAGGAAAGGTTGCGCTCGGGTTAGGGCGACGCGACGGAGAGAAAGTAGGTGCGAGAACAGCAAAGGAAGAGGTCTGGAGCGGTGCAGCCTTGCGCGAAGTAAGGGCGGCGATACGGCGGCGAATTGGTCTTCAGAACGAGCCAAGATGGCTGGGAATTCCACCGCCGCGACGTTCGATCCGAGTGCTTTGAGAGCGCTTCGGATTTTATATTCTTATCTGATATCGACGTGGGAAAAAGTGGTTGAGGACCTATAAAACTAGAGATCAAAGAGTATTAAAGAAATCACTGATAAAACACGTTCCTTCTCTCTTAGACGTATGTGGCAGGACTAATGTAAGTCTTTTTATCTCAGATCTTTTTATTACATACAAAATCAAATTTTACTTATTTAACCTGGAAAGCTCTAATAGAAACACATACATAACATCTGGTGAAAATGCAAAGTACATTTTTCTCACTGGCATTTCAAATTTTCTGTCAAAATCATTGTAAAACATGTTTCGTTACAGCAGATATATTGTATTCAGATGTCCAGTGTAGCCACATTCAATTCCGTAACTAGTGTCAGTTATCAATTCTCCCGAGATCTTCATTATTATCGTATCTTCCATTTCAGTTTCAAAAAACCAAATTCTACCTCTATATAGTACATTTACCTGGAAATACGATTTTCAAGATCCTGGAAACTGATGTTATAGTGGAACAGAGATAAATTATTCATACCGAACATTTCGATGAAATACTTACGTAGATGTAATGGGAACAATTTATGCTTTATATAAATTAAAAAGTATTGGAACAACGCTTTGAAAAAGAGGAGTTTTTCCTTTTACCTTTATATGAAGTACCCTTCATATTATAACGGTAAATATTTTAAAGTACGTGAATCGACTTGAAGCAGATGGTACTGCAAACACTAATGCATTAAATTGACTCATCCGTTTAGTAAGAATCGCTGCGCACTGACAGACATGAACGGGCGAAATTGTACAAACAACTTTATCGGTAACAGGGATATCCAATACGGTTATTTTCTTCAACATCTAGTAATGAAAAATTAGAAGCCCAACCTTATCATAGAGTTTTATATATATATATATATATATATATATATATATATATATATATATATAGAGAGAGAGAGAGAGAGAGAGAGAGAGATATANTTATTTCTCAGCACTGTAAATAGTAGTATGATAACAATACTAATAAATAAAACTGATTTCCTTCCGTCAATTTACGTATTCCTCATTTGTATGTACAATCAATCTCTTTAATGATTAAAAAAATGAAGAGAAACGAACATTAAAACATTTCACACGTGCAACACTCGGAACTGATAATATCTTCTGACATAAACCTAAAGTAGATTTGGACAACGTATTTATCTGAATTGTATTGGAGCTGACTTTCTTATTGCTTTAAAATATCCCTTTCCATAAAACACTCAAATATTAGTTACAAAATTACTGAAGACTCCAGTCGTCTCATGACCGTCGTCGCGTGAGCATCTTCCTCCGAGCGCTCGCGGCTTTGCAGGTGTTTCCTTCAACGGGTAGTCGATGGGTAAGCGGTCTCATCATCAACTTTCAGTAATAAATACATATTTTTCAGTAAATACTGTTTTTGTCAGCTAAATTGTTTTTTATTTTAAATTGGCTATAGCAGTTCTCATTGTTGTGTCCCATCTATTGTTAATCAACCTTTCTTCCTCTTTTTCGCTTTTCTGAGTTTCAGTTAATAATGTCTCCCAAACCTGCCAAGTCTGTTAGTGGATCTCAAGTTTCTTCTGAGATTGCCAATGCAGTGCAACAGGCCTTACAGTCAGGAAATGTTCTAAATACGTTAGCCGACTTAGTGACGGAGCTAGTCTGTAAGAGACTAGAAGAAACGATTACTTTTAATATCAATTTGGTTTCAGATCTCAAAAAGGATCTAGATACATCTAAAACGGAAGTTACTGATCTGAAACGCCAACTCGAGGAGCGGACTGACCAATTCGAGATGTATACGCGTCGCAAATCGTTGCGTATCTTTGGATTCGCGGAGTCGGAGGAGGAGGACACGAACATCTTGACTATGAATGTCGCTAAGCAGATACGTGTACCTCTTGATTTATGTGTTAAGTTCGTTCGAAGATCCAGGAAAAATTCGCCCGATAATCGTAAAATTTGTGTCTTATAGGAAACGATGAGAAATGTTTCGTCAGTTAAAAGGAACTCGTATTACGATTCGCGAGGATCTTACGAGATTTAGGCAGGAGGTCCTTCAGGCTGCCATTGCGCGATATGGGACCTCGTACGTATGGACTGAGGTTAGCATAATAGTAGTACAGAAAGGAAAAACGCGCCACCGATTCCAAACTATGGCTGAGCTCTCAGAACTTAACTAGTTGTGCGTTCGGCTGTACTCTTCTAAACAAACCAGAGAAATTTCAATTTTCTTGTTTTTCTTCTTCTTGTTTGTATTTTTTTCTTAATTTTTAATTTTCTCTGTACTTCTAGTTCTTTTTCTATAATTCTTTTTTGAATCCTTTTCATGTATCAATCTATAACATTTCCCTTCATCACTTACGAAAGTGAACTTCATTACTTCTCACCAAATCCTTGTTAAATTTCTTTATTTTTTTATCTCTTTCCGTTTTTTCCCCTATAGTAATATAACGAAGAATTTTTCCCCCACCTCTAGTCTACTAAGGTATTATATTGACGTTAAATTACCGTTCAGCATTTATTTCTTGCCTCTTTGTTTTTCTATTTATTCCAATTATTATTTTCCAAAGTTGAAAGAAAATTATTATACATTCATCATTTCAATATTATAGCTTTTAGTAATTTGTAGGAACTGATAATTATCAATATTACTGTACCATTTCCTCTCTGAATATTTCTTCGTATGTACACTCCTTAAGAATTTTCAGTAGATCTTTTCCGCATGCAATCTGTACAACCATAAGAAACTACCCAAATCTTTTTCCAAGAAACTACCTCGGCTGCCACCGGTGTTTCGCAAGGCAACGCCTTTCCTAATATTTTTCGGCATACTCTATTTGTAGCGCATGTCAATGCACAATCCCTCCTGTGTCATCACTCCGAAGTTCTTAGCATCCTGTCTAACTGTGAACTCCATGCGTTGCTCGTAAATGAAACATGGCTGAAAAATTCGTTAAGTTCAGGATTAGTCAATGTTCCCGGATATCGCCTTTTACGAGCTGACAAATATGTGTGTAGCTGGCGGAGTTGCAATATTTATCTGCGATGATTTAAAAAGCAAAGTTGTATTTTATCCTGAAAACGACATTACGCAAGAAGTCGAGTATCATTTTGTTGAAATTACTTTTTTTTAAATGCCTTTTAGAAGTTACATACAGACCCCCTAAGCGTGGTAATATTCATGAGCTGGATGAATTATTCTCAATTTGTGCAGCTAAGTTTTATTATATAATTGTGATGAGTTATTTATTCTGTGATCTCACAAAAAATAATTCTTCACACGCAATTAACTTTAATAGATTATTTCATGGTATGAATTTAAAAATTCTTCCCCTGGAGCCGACTCATCACACAATCAATTCTGATTCGTGGATCGATTATATTATTACTTCAAACCCGGAAAAGGTTCGAATATATTGGCAAATTCCAATTCTCGGTATCTCCAAGCACGATTTAATTTATGTTTCTTATGGTCTGAAATGTCCTAAGTATGTACCGAAAATAATAGAGTATCGTGATTTTAAGAATTTAGACCAATGCAATTTTCTCAATTAAGGATTAAATATATCATGGCATGACATTTACAACGACTCGTCTCTAGACAACGAAGTAAAGCTTTTTACTGACCAATTAATTAACCACATTGACAAACACGTACCCCTAAAAAAAAGCCCGTGTCACACGCCCCCTAGCACCCTCGTTTTCAAAATCAAAAAGTTAATGAAGGAAAGAGATGCAGCGTTTGTAGAGTCCCGAAAAACAAAAGAAGAAGAAGACATCAAATTATACAAAAGCTGAAAAAATATTGTTTCGCAAAAAATTAGAAATGAAAAAATTAAATATTATCATAATACAATAGGTGAAAACCGGGATAGTAAATCACTCAGGAAAACTCTTAAAAGTATTGGATTGAGAAAGACATCCACTTCGTTGGATATCTGTATACCTTTAGATACTCAAAGTACTTATTTCGTAGGCCAAACATCGTGCATCAACGAATCTTTAAAGCTAGAAGTGTTACAGTCTTTACAAAACGATGATAATTACTCAGAAAATCATATCTATTTTACGTCTGTCACTGAAGCAGAGGTATGGAAGATAATAATGAGTTTAAAGTCAAACGCCTCGGGCTCAGATACATTAAACGCTAGACTATTAAAATTATGTAGTTACTTCAGTTTCACCTATTACGGATATTATCAATTATTCACTCTTCAGTGGTAGCTTCCCTACCACGTGGAAAACTGCCTTGGTGCACCCTCTTCCCAAAACATCGCATCCCTCAAAACCAAATGAGTATCGACCAATTAGTATTCTCCCCACTGTCGAAAATATTAGAAAAAGTGGTTCGAAATCAAGTGGAGAGCTACCTCAATAACAAAAATATTATTAATGAATGTCAATCCGGTTTCCGTTCAGGTAGAAGTACAGGAATCGTCTTGTTGAATGTTATAGAAGATAATTGCACTCTACCCAATATATCAGTTAATAAAACTTTTCTCGTTTGGTGCACTCACGTGAAAAATTTAAGAATTTATATTGAAAGCTCGCTAAGTTGGGAAATCCAAATAAACGAAACTTAAAAAAGTTTACTCCACCATCCACTCTTTAAAACGGCTACGTGATTTTTACCTAAGGGTTCGAAGGGGTGTTAAGGACGCATAGCACCTTACAGCCTGTCTCATTCAAATGCCAACCTCACCTTCCCCCGGTAGGCCCTGTTATTACAAACGAGGCAATGGGGACAGAGTATTTGCAGGATAACCATATCAACTGAAATGAGGTCGGAAGGAAATGCCTAGGCAATAAGCTCGCAAGGAACCGACGCGAGATGGGCAGGTGCCCCTTGTTCTGAGTGGCAGACCCGCAAGGGTAATCAGAGACCAGAGGGCCAATCACTCACTATCTCTTAAATACATCAATTGATTAAAGAAACTGAAATTAAAGCAAAAAGCCGAACAAAATTCAGGACGACCTTTGGCATGAAAAATCAAACGAAAATAGGATTTTGGAACGTAAGGACTATGAGGGAACCCGGAAAACTAAAACAAGTAGCCAAGGAAATGGAAATATATGAACTTGATATTCTGGGTTTAAGTGAAATAAGATGGAAAGAATTTGGTACATTTACCACACAGAATGGATTTACTCTTCTATACTCTGGAGTTCCCACTGGCAATATTCATAGAAGTGGAGTTGGTATTTTATTAACAAAGTCAGTTTACAAGAACTTACTGAACTGGCACCCAGTATCAGATAGAATAACTGTAGCAAGATTCTAGGAGAAAGTAAGAAATGTTATTGCCATTCAATGCTATGCACTAACTGAAGTTGAAAATAAAGAGGATAAAATCAGATTCTACGTATCATTTAGAAAGACAATGGAAAAAACCAATACAAAGGATATTAAAATTCTTATGGGTGACTTGAAAGCAAACGTTGAGTGTGATAACCAAGGTATGGAGCATGTAATGGAGTTGGGGAGTCAAATGAAAATGGAAGCAAGGACTTAAGCATAGGGGCACCCTGTTTCCACACAGATTGGTTGACAATCGAAATCTGGAATTTAACTGAAAAGAGGCAAAGCCTGAAACAACAAATTATTCAAAGCAAGACAAGAAATCGGAAATAAATTACGAAAACAAAACAATAGAGTCAATAAACAGGTAAAAAAGTGTTAGGAGGGACAAACAAAAATGGGTAGATGACAACGCAAAATTGCTCGAGGAAACGGCAAATAAAGCTGATACAAAGGAGCTCTATCAAATTACAAGAATACTATGTAGAAATAAGGAGGGATAAATGGGGATGTAAGAGGCCGGTGATAAATAAGGAAGGTAATCTCTTAATAGGTGAAGAGGAACAAATAAATAGATGGACAGAATATTTTAATGAACTCCTGAACAAAACCTACACTCTTCAATCGACAGAACATGAGAGAACTAACAATAGCTCACCAAATGAGAACGACCCTTCAAAAATATACAAATTAATACATAACCACCAACAATAACAGACATTAAGATAGCATTAAAACCAACAAAAAAAGGAAGATCTCGTGGAAAGGACAACATTTCAGCCCAAATACTCAAAGCAGATATAGGTACAACTGCAACAATACTGCTTACTCTCTTTTAAAATGTATGGAGAAAGAAACGATGACAAAATATTGGAAAGATGGCATTATTGTAAATGTCCCCAAAAAGGAGGACGTAACAAAATGTAGCAATTGGAGAGGGATATCGTTACTGTGTATCCGGGGAAAGTATTTTCACGAGTGGTTGAGAATCAAAATTGAGACGTAATTGAGGAAAAGTTCAGAAAGAACAGGCTGTCTTCAGAAGAAGTAGGTCCTGCGTAGACCACATAAATGCTCTCCGATAAATTGTGAAGCAGAGCATGGAATGGAATTCAACGTTATATTTAACGTTGGTTGATTATGAGCAATTATCCTATTTGCTGAGACAGGACTACATATGGCATGTAATGAAAAAAAGAGGTTTCCCTGAAAAGATAAATATTATGTAGGCCATGTATGATGAGTATTCAAGTCAAGTTTTACACGATGGGAAACTCCACACACAGAGTAAGAAATGGAGTACGACTGGTGCATTCTGTCACCGTTATTGTTTATTCTGGTCCTAGATGACATAATGAGACAGATAACAGCTGATAAGAAGCGAGGGATTAAGTGGAAAATGATGGAAACCATCGAAGACCTAGACTATGCAGGCAACATCTATATGCTCTCACATCTGTAATCCGACATGCAAGAAAAGTTTTCAAAGCTATGTAAAATCTCGGAGAGAGGTGGGTACAAAACGAATATAGTTAAAACAAAGGATATGCGTATTCACGCAAGATCTCACTGCCATTGATAGTACATAGTCAACGCATTGAAAATGTGAAGTTTTTCACCTATCTGGGAAGCAAAATAAACAAACAAGGGGGAACTTTGGAAGATGTAACATCTAGAATTGAAAAAAAAACATTTCTTTCTTTCTCTATTTCTTTCTTTCTTTCTCTATTTCTTTCTCCCTCCTCTTTCATTCTCCCTCCTCTTTCATTCTCCCTCCTCTTTCATTCTCCCTCCTCTTTCATTCTCCCTCCTCTTTCATTCTCCCTCCTCTTTCTTTCTCCCTCCTCTTTCTTTCTCCCTCCTCTTTCTTTCTCCCTCCTCTTTCTTTCTTTCTTTCTTTTGTTTCTCATCTTTGTTTTTACATTATCTATCTCTTTCAATACCCTAATTTCATATAATCTTATGTAATATATAATTTGTAAATACAATGTAATATATATTTAGTAAAGTATAATCGTATTATAAGACGTAATTTGTTAATATTGTCATTATGTAATAATTTGTTTTGAATCCTTGTTGTAATTTCTATATTTTGCTACAAATCTCTTAGATTGCGGTGAACCTCACCACCAGGTAACAGATTAATTATGTTACGTTCCCCCAGGAGGCGAACGGGATGGCGCAGTCGGTAAGCGCATGAGCACGCTGAGCTCAAGGTCCCGGGTTCGAATACCGGTCCCGTCTCCCATTTTCATTCAACGTAACATAATTAATACATTTTGCTATTTATATTCTCAACTAAATTGTACTGTTACTGCTTTTAATCCATGTTCGGCACTAAACCGCCATGCTGGTTGGGGTTTTGCTGGGTTTACTCAATCGCTTAAGGTTTCACCGGGATGGTCCCTAGTATTATGTAAATACGATCCTACAATTTTTTTCTTGTATTTTAAATGTAAATGTTTAAAAATGGTTAGACGGAAGAGCAGACCTCAAGGTCTGAGTCTCGCCAAAATAATGGCACTTTTATTATTGTTATTATTACCAGAAAGTACGAAAATACAAACATAAAACTTTTTACCACCCAATTTTATGTCCGTAATAATGCGAGTTCAAAAAGATAGTTGTGTGCGCGTGTTGCGTAATTGCCTTAGTTATGTCACGTTATTGGTTTAATCTACCTCCCGAGTTTGCAATGTAAGGTTTCGATAATAGTAACTGTACGTTTCTAATCTTATATCAACAGGGACGTCATTTTCATCATGAGCATAAATGTTGGTCTATAAATGGTATTTGTACTTAATTACTCTAACGCTGTCTCAAATAAATGAAAGAACTGCGGTTTTCGTGAAAGAACTGCGGTTAAAGTTGATTTGACTATTTCCCCGCGCTGTAATTTCTTATCACAAACTAAGTTACCCTTCTATATTGTTCTAAGGTTTCCTATACTCCCATTCAACGTGTGTTTGAGGCCCTCAAGAAGGTCTCTGAAACCATATCTACACGTTACTATCTACAACATTCTGGAGTAGAGATCTCCAGTACGTCGAACACAATAACCTACAATTATTTACAAGTACAAGAAATAAATTCCGAAATAAATGCAGAAAGCTGCAGAATATTTCTTTCTTTCGCGATTCTCTTATCTCCTTAGCTAGAGAATATAACGGTAGTTTGTTCATTCGATTCAACATTATGTCCTATATAAACATTCTCTTAAAAATTACAAAAACAAATAAAAAATTGTGTCAAACTTTGTAACTACGATTGAAGTTGATTAACTAGCAAAATTCTATGAATGCGAATTGAAAAAAAGTACATATAACTAACTAATAAGAATAAATAATAATAGTATGCCAGGGTTCCATAATAAACTATAATAAAGACATGATAACATAAAAAAACAATAGTATTTAAGAGTGAATAGTACGCTATTAATGTAATAAAAATATAACATTAAGAATGTAAAATAAAAATTTTCAAAGGCTTGAACTATTTATTTAAAACCGCAAAATGGAACAATGAAAAAGAAAAGGTTTCGTATTTCCTTCCCCAATGAAGAAATCCATGCAAACTGTTTGTCCAAATACGCAAAAAAAAAAAAAAAAAAAAAANTTTATAGAAAACGTTAGAATTATGATAGAAAATTATGAAAGTTGATGTGGCAAAGAATCAGCGCAAACACGAAGAACATGACTACACACGCGGTAAATGTGAACTGCGAAGCAACCTGTCAACTTTGGCTTCTTACATGGCCGATCATTGATAAGCAGATCGCCGATATTGCTGGGGGCGAAATAATCTCAAACGAAGAAACTAAAAAATAAAGAGACCTCAATTGAAGGTCGTGTTCTAATAAAAAATGCCGCCATTTTTACAAAAATGCAAGAGTTTTACTGTACACACGTATTCTTTAACGCACACACTCGCGTTAACTGATGAGTGTCTTTTTAATGTGTCACAAAATTAGATAATAGTGATGTTATACAAGTGGTGGCAATTTTTACACATTAACATTAATAATTACAAGTACATGAACTTATTGTCAGGATACTGAGTATTATATTTACAACAAAATTTTATTATATTTGAAATGATGAAAACAAACTTATTGTTATGTAAGTTTTGTCTAAACTACTTCTTAATTAATAAATGATTATTTAATGTTAAAGTCAGATATTCATATCCTGGTCCCGTATTACGGAACAATGATGAATAATCGTTACTAAGAATGTGATTTGCGGAATTGAGATCAAACATTGTGAAACTATATTCAACTGTATTAGTATGAGACCAGACATTACTCTAAATGCTAAGAAGTAACAGGAAATATGTAATTAAACGATTTCGTACTTAGAAAATGGATTTCAGTGCTCACTTCGCACATGCATCGCCTCAGTATCACACACGGATCAAATATTCATTCCTAAGTGATATTCTTTACACACATTTATTTGTACTTCAAAGATTTTTGTACTATACTTATGGTATTAAAATGATTTTAGGAGATTTTAAAGAAAAACAATTCTCTTCAAAAAGCATCACGTGTCTGAACTCATCAATGGTTGAGTTACATCATCGAAATTTTTAATACAAATACAGCAAAGAAGTAAATAGTTCCGCAAAGACATTTTCATAAAATAATTTAGAATGTTGACAATTTTCATTATAATTGGTGATAAATAATAACACATTAATTAAGGCAGAGTAATAAAATATTGTAATTTCTATTAATGTTATGTATACGTTCTAGTAATTTTATATATACACAAGGACATTTGCAAAACTAAACGCACTAATAATAAAGAATAAAAGTACATTATGGTTCTTTAGTTCCATGACTATTTTAGACTTACCCACGACCTTGACTACTGAATAATCTGTTAACAATCAGTGGGTTCGTGGTTTCCTCGTTAAGAAAACATAAACGTGTTATTACTCTACTCATGGACGAAATGATCAAGATTAAGTAGAATTACACCAGAACAGTGTGTAGCAAAAAACTTGTACAGGTAGGGAAAATGCAGTTACGAACTAGGGAGAGCCAACATGACTCCCCCCGCGTGTGGGACTCACCGAATGACTCGACCATACCCACTAAAAACCCTCCTGAATTACAAATCAAAACTCAAATATCAACATATCTCGAAACATTACATATCATTATAAAAAAAGAAGAAAGAGGAAAATGAAAGATACCCTAGCGTCGAGATCGAAAAGAACGAGAGGTGACCAAGGAATGTCAGGAAAGGGAAAGGAAGGATCCTCGCATAAGTAAGTGGAAGTAATGCCAGACTCAGCTCGGAACCCTGTGTTTGCCAGACACGTACTTACTAGGTGTAAGTCCCCTGGGGGGATGAATATTAGTGAATTCTATGTTGCCGATACGGGAATTCGTGAATTGAATGAATCCCATTTCGGGATTGCTAATTGATTTACCTCAATTTTCTTTTCTTCGTCTGTATCAAACAGACTGAATATCAGACTGTTTGAAACAGACCATCACTTAGCATTCACCCACGCCTTTCTCCTCTCATCAGGACACCGCCGTACAGTCGTTCCTCATCGCGTTAAGGCATATTTATAGATCCGACGTGAAGCAGAATCGATAACGTCGAAGGGAGGTGCCCACCTCCGTGGGGCGCAGTGTGTTATTCATAACCCTGCGGGGGCTTTGAGGTTTCAAGTCGATTTGCTGCATGGGCAGCCGACGCGACTCGACGTGTCCCAGCCGGTGCGGTGCTCCCTTCGTCTGCTACCGCGTGACACTCCCTCCCATCCACGTATCCCTCTCCCCCCACCTCTCCCTTCTCACGGGTTTCACGCCGCCAATGACGATTTTTCCTCTCTCTCGGAACAAAAGGTAGCTACAAACTGAAACAACATTAATAAACAAGTGGTTCAAGCTGCCTGTGCTGACGCCACTGCTTCGATTGCTATGAATGTGGCTACAGATTCGTCTTTCTCCCGGAGGTACTTGCTCACCTATTACATACTTTACTAGCATGAGAGGCTATGAAGAAAAGTATGAAATGTGGTTGCTCGTGAGCCTGTACTCGAGGACTTTAAAATACTTTACACATTACTCCTTTTTCACACTACCAAAGAAGTGAAAACCCATCGAAACATATTTTAGTATGTTCTTCAATAATTGAGAACTCTATTCATATGTTTCTTATCATTTGATTAAAAAAGATTGATTCATATAATGTATCAATAAAATCTTATTCATACAGGTAAACAATAAACAGAAGAATGAGTGTTATAATATTTTTTTTGTGATTTTCACCCAAAGCCGGGTTAACAATCTTTTAGTAATAATCAAATTGTTAATATGTGTTACTTAGGAAATAAAATATAAATTACATTAAAGAACATTAAATTCATTTCATTTTCAAAATCTTCGTGAGATTAAATAACTATGCTTTTAAACAAAATTCTAAATAAATGTAAAATTAATTATACAGAACTGTTATAAATTACATAAGCAAAGATGAAAATTACGTAACACAATTTGTATAAAAAAGGGACACACAGTAAAGCTATGAAATAATTGTTGCCTCTAAATAGGTCAATATGTTTTTTTACGGAACAGTTAGCAACAACTGAAACAGTTTTTTCTCTTTATTCGGTGTTCACAATTACTTAGAGAACAGAAATTCTTTAGTCTCTCGAAAACCCACATCATCATTCCTCATTCACTCCTTCCCACTTTTCTTTCGATGCGAAAGAATGACTATCCATTAACTCAAATATCTGATGTCTTTATTCTTAATCTGATATCTCACCTCTATATTCGGGATTAATAATTACTCACTTTTTAAATTAAAAGAATCGCATAAAATATATTGAAAAAAACAACAACAAATGATCAAAGCAATTTTTTTCAAATGTCCTCTATTGGTTTGGAAACGGGTTTATTAAGACGTAGTGCTTTGATTTTAGTATTTTAATGTCATTTATGTTTATAAGGTGGAAATAATGAGGCATCATACTATCTTTAACCTGTATGTTCCTGTTTATTTTTCTCTAAAGAGGTTCAAGCGAAAAAAAATTGGTAAAATGGGAATTTGGCATAAGAAATTCTTTTAACTGCGTCTTACTTTCGTAAATATTGGATAACGGGCTGCAAGTAAGAAGATGCAACCCTCCGAACATTTCATTTTCATCACGAAATTTTAAGTAATTAAAAAAGATAAATTACCAAATTGGCGAACGAGTAACGTACTGATAAGTAACCGACAAAACCAGTTTATTCGTACAAGAGTGCCTTGGTCTGCTAACAATATATTCCAACGCTAACAATTATAATATTGTAATTTATATTCACTAGTCTTTAAAATCTACGGTAATTGTGAAGGTATCCGACTAATGATGATTTATCAAAAGATGGAGTAGCCATTCTTCATCGTATGGTACTTTTCGGGGATTTCACTCCTTTAGTTCGCAAAGGACAAGCAGGAGACACGACAGCCGTAGAAGCGACGACAACGAACACAAGAGATGTCGGAGGCAGCGGAGGCATCGGAGGCAGCGACCGCGGTATCTGTGGAATGGAATGAAAACAGGCCGCAGGGACAGACGACTCCAGTGCCACAGTCACCGGGGCCGACGACTCACCCCTGACTTCTTTTTCTTCTAAATCGTCCCTTTTCACCGTTTCAATTCTTTCCATATTTTTTTCACCAAGTTAATTTTTGTATTTTGGTGCAGAATAATTCCAAATTGGTTATGTATTAATAACGCTTCTTCTTCAATATCGAATACCTTTTGCACTTTCACACAAATGCATGCTTCTTTCACTTCCTTAAACGATTTATTGTTGAATTAATCAATGTTACGTATTGTTCACCTCATTTCCATTAACGTCTATCCAAATTTGAGAAAGTTTTAATTTTCCACCGAGAATTACAAAAATATTTCCCTACTATGGAATTACATGAAGTCCCTGTCTATCATTTATTCTCTCTTAGTTCGCCTAAATACAGGGGAAAATCACCAATAGGTTCCAACTACGATCCATAATTCCCGTAAGCGTGATTCTGTTCAAAATTCTAGATAAGGATGGTACGCAAATTGTAGAAGACATACAAATTTGATTTATCTGGATTCTATCTCTAATCCATTAGAGTTTGAGAGAAATCATTATACACCGTGCAACCTGACTACTAGGTCTCCTTAGGACTACTCTTTTACCTAGCCAGAATTACACTGAATTACTCTTTTATCGATCTGTCATTTACAACAGGAAAGGACATATGCAAGAAGTACAATTTCTGTAACAATATCGTAGTTATTTCTTTTTTGTCAATCACTTGAAACATTACAAAAGTATTTTTTCGCCCTTTATTCCTTTCAATCTCCCACGATGTGTCCAGTTATTCCAACCTGTTGAGTAAAAATTTATGTATTTACGAATTAACGCGGGTTTTAGTTACAATATGAGAATAAATATTGGACACTTTACAAATACATGTATTTTGTTTAAACCAGTTAATATTCTTGACTTGCTTATTCTGTGGGTGTAAATAATTCAGTTCACATTCAAACGTTAACTGAAAGATATTTTTAAATTAATAGCTATTTCTCTATCAGAGTAAACCAAGAGTCAAGATTCTGTTACATATCAAATTAATCAATCAAATACTTCATGTTACAGTAAATTGGTGACATCACAGTTTTATTAGCTTCATTTATTTGCTAAATTAATTACTACCGAGCAACGCAGAAACATTTATCTCTAAATTTCTACATAGAATATTGGTAGTCATTATCAAACAGTTCAAACAAACAATAAATCAAAGAAACATACTTTTTTTTAAAGTGGTATACTATGAAACTGAACAGATGTAGTAAAATGTTATAATTTTGATGATAATAGTAAACATGAACCTCCCATTCATGTCGTTTAGAGGAAAATGAAGATAAAATCAGAACTATATGACACCTGAAAGATTAGTTTACTACCTTTTCATGTACAAATTCCAGAATTTAGCTCCAATTCAAAAGTATATGTGTGAAATTGATTTTCGCCTGTGACAAATCATCCGTTTGTTTCACAAGATGATGCGCACAAAACCCAAATACTGCGCCCATTCATCTCTCTAAATTTGAAACAACAGTAAAACCGCAACTTCCTGATTACCTTACTCCAATTAGGCGTTAAAACTGAAAATCCACTTTCATTTCCCGTCAATTCGGCGCCCGAATTGGGTCACAGCTGAATGCTAGCGAGCGGGTGCGTAGCTGTGATGTGCAGTCAATAGCACTAGTCTCATCACCATCCCAAACACGACTCTCGCCATCATTGTATCAACGCAACATCAGTGCACCATAACCACGATTACTACCTTAGCGTATTCTCCACTCAATCAACTCGCAATTTACAATTTTTAAGTAATGAACTCGAATCCTAACTCGCCGAGTTGAGAACGAACTGCAAACAATATGATCACTTGAAACACAAGATAGCATTGCACTCTAAACTATTGTACGTTGATAGAGAATATAATCGTTGACAAACTTATATCAAAGGAAATGTTCACATGATCTGATAAATGTGATTAAAGTCATTATGAAAATACTCAGAAGGTTTATAGCAAATAGGTAGAACATCATTGGCATCATAAAATACCAAATAAAACGAATCAAAATGAAATTCAGTGAATCGCGTAGTATCTCATTCTCATGTACGTAAAAATTTAAAACAATACATGGAGTCATAATTGTTCAGCAGATTCACGATTTTACTTAAAACAACTGCACTCCATGTACATAATGTATTTCGTCCATTACCATTTCTGAAATAAATTGGCTGAAAAATAAATAAAAATATTAAATTGTTGAGAAACATAAGAGAACAAAAATGGTAAACAAATTTCGAGATTCTGGTCAGAAATCACTCCCAGCTGATGCAAATTTAGTACTTTTATCTCGAAACAATATTCACGCGTGTATATTTCATGGATATGCAATAGAAATGTATTTGGTTATTAAAACATCGTTTGTCAAATTTTGGACACTCGTATTCAATAACTGAACTGACGGCAGCAATATCATTCTAAATACGCTGGAAGTGTATCGCATCGGTCTGGATAGCATTCCATTTCCTTTTAGAAAGTGCAGCTTATCGCAATTTAATAGGCAATACACCACATGTGGGGCAAGTCATCTCCATAATATGTAAATTACTTTCCTCCAATAAAAGTTTTATTTTAACTCGTCTTTATTCATCCACATTTCAGAAGATTAAATAAAAATTTTGTTTTACAAACTTGGTTATGGCTAAAAAAATGGATATGCCTTATTTTGTTGTTTGATATAACAATAAACTAGACATAAGAATAATGTAAGAATAGAGTTAAAAATGCTCATAAAATATACATAGTGGTCTGTTACTCTGTTTCTACGCTTAGTAAAACATTACTATTTTGTCAAATAAATTTTGGACATCAATTTTGAGATGTTCAAATGTTAAATATTAATTGTGCTTTCAGACTCACCTACTATCTCATACTTTTTTGATTTGGTTTACACGCACGCGCAAGAATTGCAGAAAATATATACAATTTTTTCCAATATTTACTTTATATGTTTTTAAACATTTGATTAATATCATATGTACATGAAATAACATTTATTGGAAAAAACTATATATATATTTCTCCACACGTGTTTACAAGGGAATTTGAGATACTACGTGCAGGGGAAATATAAGAAAATATCTTAAGAAACTTAGTTTTCTGACCTCGCAGGTGAAACATTACCTTCACAAACTTCTCCTCTTAGCTCTTATACATCGCCCTCTCTGTACAGTCATCAATCATCTTACTCATCATTCGTACACTCCTTGTTTTCTCATCCTATGTACCATTTTCTTTTCCAGGGCGCAAAGAATACTCGTACTCGTCGTGGAATTCATTCTTGTGTTTCTCACCATGAATGCCATTTTCTTGTGTTAAAATTTTATGTTCACTACCTATCAATCTATAATTAAGACTAATAATTATTTGTAATTATTCTTTTTACCGTTCATTTTTTGTTCCAATCCACCACACACATAAGTTCTAAGTTTGTCACTCCTTTTTCTCTGGCCGTATCATTATTAGTTGATATCTTCCTCCTCAAATTCAGCCGTGATTATACTGTTCATGTCCAATACACGGTTACTGTATGTCCCCTGAATATCTTCATCCATATAAATTTCTTTGTTCATTTCCTTTAACTAACGTTATCAACTATTTGCTACTGCCCCACCCTCTGATATACCAGTACCAGAAAGGGTCCCTCAATTCGACAATAAACCATCGCCCTTGACAGGTGTCTTTATGCTCGTATCCAACCACATTGCTCGGGGATACAATTGTTGGGTTATTTCTCTCCCAATAGGTTCCGTTCTCTAGGAGCAATACGGAGGGTGGGAGAGCAGTTTGAGTGGTCGAATGTGTGCGGGTGCTGGAGTAGATGTGTGCATGACGGGGGGGGGGGTATGTGCAAGCGTGGACGTTTGTGGTCTTCCTGTTCGGGGAAGCCCTACAGAGCGAACGCGGGTTCCGAGACCGCTCCATGAAAGCAACTACTCTCGAGCGCGTTTGGCGGTTACGACAACCACTCCGCCATTATAGAGACCTCCACATAGGTAACAAAGGACCTCGTAGGAGTTGACCTATTAACAAAACATGAAGTGAATATACCATTTATGGTAGTAAAGTACGAGAGAATTCATTAAGGTATAAATAATGGTTATGAAATGGGGATATCAATTCCATAAATAAAATTCCGTGTGTGCAGCAACTGGAAAATTTGCTCCGCATAAACTTGTTATAGATAACTCAACTTCTAGTGAAATAAATTATACAACACTTTTCATTGTATCAGATTGTTTCATCATTGATGTATTTACAAAAAAATTAAATTGTTTTACAATAATATATAAAGAAAATACGAGGTGACTGACTGTTGTAATTATTTTCTCTAATGAAATGTTCATTTGTTCAATAATTTCTATACATAAAATCACGCTTTATAATATAAAACTCGAATTGATACTACATTTAGTGTGACAACATTCATTTTAGAAAGTTTCCTTAAGGAACCTATTACTTATAATACCTCACAATAAATGAAACCCTTTAGTCTATTTTCTTCGTGTCACCATGAAGTGTTAGCAATCAACCTCGAGAGTATGACAAAACCCAAAAGATTTTGATACCTCTGGGACACATTTTCTAATCAGTACGTAAGAATGTTATCCGTACATACCGCTACACAGTTTTAATTCGTCGCAGAGCGCAACATAGCATCAGTTGGTGGTTTGCGTTATTACCAAACGTTTATTGCACGCGCGGGAACGGAGAGATCGGGGAAATAAGAGATGCTCGTCTGTCGACTGACCACAAGGATCAGTATTAAGTAGTGTCGTAGGGAGACTCTCATCCACTCGTTTATGAGTACTTCAAGGCAGTGGTTTTGAAGTTGACCACAGACACCTCGTTAAACAAGGAAAGTAGTTAATGAGCTGTACAATTGTTGGTTAATATATTTATAAAATAAAGTAATAAATTAATTTTTTTCTTAGAGTACGGTAATTTGTGTAGTTTTTTCTATAAACTAAGTGACTATTGGTTACCTTGACAGACAGGTTGGTAAAAAGGTTTGAAGATATCCTTTTAATAGTTTCTACAAAACGGAATGTATGTATCATAACAAATACCCGAATGCATCACCTTTATTCAGTTCTGTCCTCTGACTTTTCTTTCACAATTCTGTGAAAGAATACATTTCTCACACTTCAATATTTCAATTTACGCTTCATGTACACCCCAGGAATTGGAACTTTACATTTCGTTCATGATTTTTTCACATTCGACAAGAAAGAAGTCAACCCGCCACAAATAAAGGTGTAAAATAACTTAATGAAATAATTACTCCCAACATAAACAAAACCAAATGATATTCACCACCTATCTCCGGAAAACCTTAACATCTTAAAGTTGATCACCACCACTTCCATCCAAAAACCAACCCTTGCAGCTTCCATCACCACCCCAATGCGGCCATTCGCGGAGTGAGAGAAAGCCACGAAACGTAGCTTGCAGCAATGCGGCGCCACGCCGTCGTATTTTAGTATGGACTCTTATCTGCTTCCGCCGCGTTGCCCGAGGGGCGCTGCTGCTGCTGCTGCTGCTGCTGCTTCGCCCCCTCTGCCCCTGCTGTTGCCACCAGTGCCACTGTTGAAGTTCTTTCACTTTAAGCAGGCTCTCGAGGCAACGCTAGGCGTGACCAAGAGTTCGCCAAGAACTAGAGACCTCACGAGAGAAAGTTGCGTCGTGCCGCCAGCTAGCTTATTAAGAGTCTATTTATTAACTCTTTTATCGAGTCTTCGACATCTGGTGGATTCGAGGATAATAAAAAGTTTTAAAAAAAGGAATGCAACGCTGTGAAGGAATCATGGTGGTGGACGATATTCATGGAGAAGGAGACACATAAAGTGTAAGCGAAAAATATACTATAACAAGGTAATAAAAGTATCATGTACATTTATTATTAATGTGATTTGATAAATATCAATTAAATATTTAATATGTTGAATGTCCCCGCTGTGCATCTTCAAAGTATTATAAAACCAGTTAATTAAAACATTTTTAAGTGGGGACCGGGAGCGTTCTCAAAAATATTAACGTATCATAATCTCTAAACCACCCTAAACTTAAAGTACATAATTAATTCACGAATGTTAATTCAGGAATGAAAGCTCGTAAAAATTATTTCCGAAGTTTTAAAACGACAACAGGAAGAAACACCTAAATTATAACTCCAATGTTATGTATTAATTTGTATTTAATACAAATTATTATATAATTCTCCAATTTCCTTTTTGTTTTATAAAAATAGTGTCAACTAGTAAAGGCATTTGTACTTTTAACACCTGTACTTGATTAGTTCTAAGGGCCAAGGAAGGGAAGTAATTCAGGACACGACACTTCCTTTAAAAAAGTGCACATTAGAGGTGAAGATGTCACTCAGAAACAGACAACGTTCTCAACCCGACAAGAATGCTTGCATTGTACACTTATCGATTGTAAACTTGTGCCCTGCAATGGAAGCTATCTCTCTTAGCGACTACCTTTGAAGTGAACTCATCGCAGAGGTTGTATTAAAGAGCCCTTTCCTACTCCTTCCTCTTTCCCTTCAAACTTCCACAATGCCGGTTGCTTGTCTGACTCCTCCTCCATCTCTTCTTCCTCCACGATATCGCTTATGGCAAACTTTCATGATGATGAAATTTTATAAAGCCACGCTCACACAGACTGCGTGGGTGTTTGCCAGACCAGAGTTACCTCTCAAAACGCAAAAGAAACTCTTTTTCCCTTGTATGATTTCACTTGCTTCCACACAGAAAAACACATTACATGAAAATTTATTTTTGGGGTTGCATGGGTAAGCTTTGCGTCAAGAACGGAAGAAAAAGAGATGAAACTGTGTGTGGTTAAGGACGTGGATAAAAGGAGGAAAAGAAACCAACGTAAATAAATTTGAGAGAGAGGGATAGTGGTGTGGTCAACAAAGGGATAAAATTCGCATTTTATTTAGCTGAGGGAAAGGTTATGCGTCGAGCAGTCCAAAGCGTTCAAAACGAATATAGCTCAAAATTATACAGGTTCATCTTTTTAGATTTAACAGCAATAAGGAACAATAACGTCTCATAAACAATACAAAATGGTTTTCAATAGCAACAAAATTACCAGAAACAAACATATAACTCATTTTGCGTTCTCGCAGCCATCAGTACGTTGAAACATTTAATTTATTTTGGGAGATTATAGAAGAATTCTAGAAAAACATTTTTAATTTTTGTTGGTATTTAAATATAAATCGCCAAAGAAACAATTTCAATAGGGTGTAAAAACTAATCGGTAGAAATGTTTTTTAAGTCATCCTGAAAAGTACAATATTAGCATGACTCAACTTACTATAATAATTATAAATTAAGTAGAAGTGATGTTGTCTTATATTATTAATTATTAATCTTGGTTCACAGTGCTTTTATTCTAGACAACACTTTGCACCGGACGCACAAAACACTTGATAGTTCATTAATCTACATAACGTTTCGGGGAGATGTTTTCCCCATCTTCAGATGTTTTAGGCTTCTTTTTGATGATTTAGTCACAGGTCCTTTATGTGAGTACCATTGTATACATTATATTGCTAAAAAGACATATGTTCAAACATTCAGTTAGATATATCGCGGAACAACACCTCATCATAACATGTTATTTAATTTTAAAATATTTCATTATTAAATTTTAAATTGTTACTAGTACAAACCTGCACGTTCATATGATGCATGTGATAATTGCGTTAAAATTATTTAACTTGTCAAAATTACATGGTATGATTGGTTCCTGTACATTTTTGAGTCACTCTGTCATCATCTATTTTCTGTTGTTGGCCTCTAGCCTCTACAGAGTGAACTGAGGATTATCTGTAGTTTGTGGTTCCAGTTCACTTCCTGGTATGACGTATGCCGTGGTGGGGGAAACAAGGGTCGATAGTTACATTTATGTCTTTCTATGTTTCTTTATCATGCTTAATGCTGTATCATAACTTGAAGTAAATATATTAGATTCAATTTGTGTGTTCATCATTCTGTTCATTTTAATGTTATTTGATTCTTTTGTTTTTATTTCGTTCGTAATCCTCAATGGTTGTGTTCTCAAAACCCATCGTATGGCCTGTTGTTTTAATATGATTGTTGATCCCACCCTCTTTGTTATTTTGTGTATTATTTCTGTGTTCCCGTATCCTGGTCACTAATTTCCTTTTTGTCCAATGTAGTTAAGGTCACAATTAGCACATGGTATCTTATATACTATATTTGTCCTTTCATTTTTTTCTGTATTGTCCATGTGTGCTTTAGCAAAGGGGTGTTTATTATTTATTGTATGGATTGTCTATTATATTTTTAGATATTAAAATACATAGACAAAAAGATAAACTGATATGCAATTGGCATAGGAAAAACACGGATTCAGGGAGGACATTAAATTATAATTCAGCACATCCTAAGACCATAAAAATAGCCATCATGCACAACCTCCTACATAGAATGCTAAATGTAAGTGATGAAAAGTTCCACAAAGAAAACATCAACATAATTAGAAACATCCTCCGTTTTTTTCCCTCCACGTGGTCATACACAGTTTGTACTGTTTTTTGACAATAAATTTATTTATTTATTAACAATGACTACCCCAGGATATTCATAGATAAAAAAATAAAATAATATTTTCAAAGGATCAAGCACACAAATTCGGTTAAAAAAACAAAATTAACATCAATAACATTATTGCAATACCCTTCGTACCAGGATTAACTAGGAAAACAAGAAAAACCTGCAGTGAATATAACTTACAGACAATCCATACAATAAATAATAAACACCCCTTTGCTAAAGCACACATGGATACTTATTATGGTCGGAAATAACTATCCTAATATTTAAAAAAATGTTATGGTTCCATTGATGATGAAAAACAACGAAATAAAAAGGATTCTTAAAAATATATTGGTATGATTAAATAGTGGCATAGTTAAGCTACAGTTAATATAATCCCATCGAACTGCAAGTAAAACAACTGTTCACTCTAATATTCAAGGGTCATATCATGGTTATTTAAATGGTTATAGATCGAAACAACTCGCTCAGTTTTCTACTACTGCTTCTTGAAAGAAAAACTCAAGCAACCTACAAAATATGAAAAAATGATGAAAATTAAGAAAATGGTACAATCTTATATGCAATGATTAATTT
Source organism: Laupala kohalensis (assembly GCA_002313205.1). NCBI lineage: Eukaryota > Metazoa > Arthropoda > Insecta > Orthoptera > Trigonidiidae > Laupala > Laupala kohalensis. The sequence goes on from NNCF01128804.1 coordinate 943,028, forward strand.
GTAGCGGATACATTCAACCTCGGATAAAATTCTTAACAGAAATAGTTTCTTGTTGTACTGGAGAAATGTTATATTTTGTTTAGAAGTCTAATATAATAAATATATCTACCGGTAATATCTTTCCCCAGCATACACGAAGAAATGTCCTTGATAACGGCATTTCAGATATCAAACTTGGTATCCTATACCTGATAGTAACTCCCACCCTTCACCCTGTAAGGAAATAAATTCATTTTATGAATAAATCACAGAATCTTATAACGTATTAAGATTAGAAATGTGTAATCAGAAACATTTCAATGTCGCATAAAGCAAGCTGAAACACTTGAGGGCAATCTGCAGTTTCGTAGCGTCGAATATCGACGGATCGCTTCTTTTGTGACCAGCAACACACTGTGCAGGTCAGAATGATTGATATTGGTTCGTATCGGATATTGATCTTTCTTCTAAAACGATTCTGTGGAAACTGAACTCTATTTTTTAGTGTATTGGAAGCCGATTCCAATTAACTTTTTCTCCATAACGTTGTCGCTGTCGATGGCTAACCTTTAGCAGCTGTCCTCCCCGAGTTTCATCCTCGCCACGTTGTTGGATATCGAATAGCCCTAGTGTCTTCGTTATCTAAACGTTTTACGTATATTCAAGTGATCTTTCCATTGATTGAAAATAAATGTGGTTTGGCAGATGACAACAATATTCACCAACTACGAGATGTTGTGAAAGTGTGAGTACGCAGTTTAGTGAAACTCTAGGAAAGAACGGCAGTTTTTGTCGGTAGTGCTCGATTGATTATTTTTGCACAGCAACTTAAGCTTTTGCTATTATCTACACAAATTAAATCATTGTTTTAGAATGGTAAAAATAAATTATTTAAGTTGTATACTGGATATAACAAATTCAAATAATGAGTGAAACTTGGATTTATTTCCACAATTATTGACTTCGATCTTCGTGTAAAGATATAAGAAATAGGAACTTACGATCCCAAAAGTAATTTGTTATTTATTGGCACCCTAACTTATTTTTTTACCCAAATGCCTGATTTTCATTAACATTCTGTTCGTTTGTTTGATTGACACATAATAGACAACAATATGACTCTCAAGCACAAAAAATCGGTTGTATTTAGAAGAGTAGGTATTTTGAAAAGTTTTCCTGAGGAAGACAAAGAGAAAACTACTCATGACCTTTAACATATGAACATATAACTAGTTCAGTTTAGACTTTAGGAATGCTTCTCAAAATTTTTGATTTCTTCCCCCCTTGATCAACACAAATTCCGCTGGCGCCCCGAATACAAACCACTCATATTACAAAGTAGTAAAGTTTTAATTATACCTCGAAACATTTTTATTTTCACTGATCTGATAAATGTGAAGTGTTAAAGGTATAAAGGAAATAAAAGTAAAAATATTGTAGTGTGGTACAAATATTGCAAATTGTAAACGGCTTTAATTTTAGAGAAATGTCTGAAATGTTAAACGTTTTGGCATCCCTAACATACTTTTGGAATTTCAGGAACGAAAGTTATACATTGGTTTCTCACCGTGAAAGTATTCAGACGCTGATTTGTTCATTGATCTCTCATGTTATGTACACAAATAAAATCCCACAACTCGTGTATATAGGCATTGTTAAACTATTTTATAAACACAATGCGGGAAGAAATAGCGCGTTCCGCAAATTTCGTCTACAAAAACTGGTGGTGTATAGTATTCCATCTCGGATAGCAATATTGAGACACGTGGAATACTTTCGTTGTAATAACGTTTAAGTTTCATTCTTGTTGAGTTTCATAGGTTGTGATTGATGAACAACGAGCACTTGCTATTGAATATGTTATTTACGGAAAAATCCTTTTTTCACACTCGAAAATTTCACATAATTTTGTTTATGGAATGTTTCATTCACCTGGGTCGAACAGGCACCTGTACCTTGCCGCACAACAAAGGACATGCGCTGTTCACACGAAATACATTTCGCGCTAATAACATTATTACTAACTTAAATTATACCGGTGCGCAGTCGGACAAACAAGTCAAGCGGGTCGCATATGAGTTAAGTGTGTGTTTCTACCGTAATGTATTCATGTTAAGCTATTTATAATAGGTAGTATTTGATTAAATGAATGCTACATAGTGATGAAGCATTGTTTGAGTGACTTCGTGAAGAGTTGAAGTCGTATTGCATTATTTAAACATTGATAGATCTGTTGGGACAGTTATAATTCAAATAATCAGGGAAAAATTCACTGCAGGGTCCTATTAGTGTTTTCTAGTTCAATAATCGGTTCGCATTGACGCAGGTGTTAATAATATTGTGTTTGTTGGCTGAAACGGGAGTAAGAAGGATCTTCTTAAGCTGTCTTCACATGATATCTGCGTTTCATATCACCTGGGTTCTTATTATCCCTCATTTAGTTTACATTACAACTATATTTGTATGTTTTCACCGTGTCACCCTTTGGCGACGTTCACACGGGTTAACGTTCTAAATCAATTTGAGAAAGTGGAAAATAAATTCTCAAATATATAAATTACAAACAGTTAAAATATAACACTATTACAAATGCTGAATACATAATCGAAATATTTTGAGGAGGATAATCATAAAAATCATAATCTTACAATGCAATACATCCAACGATTTATGATAGTAAAATTTATTGTGATAAGTTAGCTGTCGTAAGAATCCTCACTATTTCCTATGCTGATTAAAGTCATCAATAAATTAAAAAAAGAAATTTTTTCATGGATGAACTTTTTTTTTCATTTGACTCGAAGTTTGTTTGTTTTTGCATTACAATTTCAGAATGTGTGTTCATGTAATAAAACTAAATCATTTTATTAAAAGATAAGTAATATATACATGTTGTAATTAACTGTACACTTAATATGTATTTAGTTTATAAAATATGATTGTAAACCAGGCAAAAAGCTAATAAAATTGAATAGCAAGAACTTCAACACTAAGTAGTTCGAATCAAATGCACTGTATTTTCACAATGGATACACCTGCACTCGTCTGACCAGAACACAGAAAACTGTATTTATGGGTCGCCTTATTCTTGTAGGGAGCGTTTTAGTTCCGTTACGCAAACAGAGTAGCCGCCAAGACCACAACCCTTCTTCACTCGTCCGTTCTCTTTAAGGATGGAAGCAGAGCGCAAACTCAAATACGAGGCGCGAGGATTAATATTTCAGTGTTGACACAGCCACAGGCTGATATCCAATTAGCATATCGTGCATTAAGTTAGGCCCCAGGTGTGTGTACTTTGGGTTCTGTACCGCGGACCCCGTACCGGGTGATGTGCTGAATGGTGCCGCTACGTCGATGAAGAGGGTCCAACTAATTCAGACAAACTTTCATTGGTAGAGAAGGGTTTGGAATTTGGAAATGACGGAGCAAGAGGTCTTAGAATTTGCGTGGCTGAGGAAACTTCGATAGAATTGATAAAAAGAGTTCAGCTGAATTAGGTGTTAAAGGAAAATATATGCTCACGAAGCGAAAAAGTAAAAAACAACAGCAGGTCATTGCTGAATGCAAATGAGAAACGGAAAAAGTTTCTCACAAAAAAAGCAATTAAATTACAAAAGTAAATCTTAGAAATATTAAATTCTTCGAAATAAATTCATTACATTTTAATCGCAAATCTTGCAACATTACAATACTTTGACCAAATAGAAAAAAAACATGGAAATAATGTTTCCTTTTTATCTAGAGGAAATTAACCTAAAATAAGGTAATAAAAATTGAAAACTATAGTTTATTAATGAAATGAAAGTTGTAGTCATTTGAAAAGATTAATTTATCATAATAATATATGGGAAAAATCATTATTCGAAATAATTTTATAAAATACTTATGAGCTTCAATTGGTATGCTAAATGATAAACATTATAAAACACAACCATTTACTTGTAAAACAGTTGTAGAACTTTGTTCATACAACACTTGTTTATTTGGATTAGTTTTATTATAAAAAGTACAAATTTTACAATTCCACTCTTCAGCTCAAGAAATGTTTTAAATGTTCTGTTCGTAGCTATCTTGTGAAAAAGTGGATTATGTTATTTACCTCATACACATTTCTTTGGATTAAATGTCACAAATGGTAAGGGAATTTTTTATAATACGAGTACTCTATAGAGTTTAGTTGTATGCCAACAGTCCAATAACGCGACGTATCTTTCTTTGTTTTCGCTTATAATGACTCAACACATTTGTGGTTTTATTACTCAAGTGTTTTGTAAATATTTTTGCAATTTGATTTTCATAAAAAACATACATGCCTTTGCTCTCTCTGAAGTACTTTGATGTATTGTTTATTTTTTTATATCATCCAGATAATTCGGATCCAGTTAGTCCAAGTTCGAGATTCTACTGTTCTTTATTTTGAGAAATGGGTACGAAAAACGTGAAAAAATTGAGAGAGAACGAGACTTCTGAACAAGAATCTAGGCGGATCTACCAACTTAGCCGAGAGGGCCTAGCCACCCAGCACTCAGAAGTGCTGGCCAAATCTTCAAAGACGCACGGTACGAGAGTGATGTTTGTGTAGAAATTACACATAAGATTTATCGACCAGCCGCTTGAAGTAAAATAAACGTCTCTTGTCCTTCGCGGATTGTCCGTAAAAAGGGGAAGCGTATAGTGCAGCACCACGAGCAATGTCCAAACCACATGTCTTCATCTGTTCCCAAGCGCACTTCAACTTTCCAACTTGGTCGCAGCACTCCACGCTTTCACAAGTCTCATAATCAGCTAAAACATAAGTTTTAAAGTTGATCTATCAAAATGAGAACGAGGACATCGCGTTATATATAAACTTGTAAAGAGAGTGCAGCGTTTATCATTTGTCGTTAAACTGTTCTTCAGTTTTTAAATATTCGTCCCAATCTCTCTCTGGGTATTTGAAATTCTTTTATTTACTGTTCACTAAACGAGACGTATTCCCGACTTTGCAACCTTCTCTTGTCTTTAAATAGTAACGTTGAACCATTCTTCTCACATTAAAAGTGATGATTTTTCGTGTTTATCTTTTCTTAGTGTTTATCTTTTCATACTTGGATTCCACTGTAGAGATGTGTGTTGCTACAACTCGGGTACATTTTTATATCGCACTCCGCACTTATCACGTAAATAAAACCAAGTATTATATTACAAGGTCCGATGATGCGATGTAATAATTAATGAAAATTTATTACATCACACTAATAATCGTGTTAAATGCAGTTTTTAAAGATGTAACACGGTCACAACTTTGAACGTTATGCATGATACATATATTGTATGAAGTGTGAGTCTGACTTGCATGTATCGGTAACTGAATGGTTAAACGTGTGACCTTTCCATTACGTCAAATTTGAACAGTTCAGAGATCATATAAAACGTTATTTCACACACAGTATTAGTACACGGTTAGGCACATATAGATTTTCGAGAGTATTATTATAAATAATATAGTGCAAGGAAAATCAATTTCAATGTAAGTATAATAGAAAAGATTAATTATTAACATTATGAGTGATAACAGGATGAATTAAATGCCGTCTTGAATAACTCTACAACTCTCTTACTGTCAAAATTATACATTAATTGTAACCTTATTTCCTTGGTTACTGTCCAAAAGCACTTACGCGATAGTATTCATGGACATCAGAGATATCAGATATTGTGACTGAATATTATGAGATGTTCACTCGATGTTGAATCGTGAAGTGATTTATCCCCAAATAGGGAATATAGCACATAAATAAATCTTACACATACAGCAATACAATTAAGAACAAAATATATACAAATTGAGAAATACATGAAAGAGATAAGTACTCAAAACTGACGTTACTCCTCAGTTGTGTTGATTTCTTGCCCCAAGACACGTAATTCTAGGAGAGGATCAAATTATAAATTATGTGGCATTGCTTTCTCCAGAAAGAACTGGTAGCAGTATAATACGCTTTACCTAGCGATGAGAAGTTAAGGAAGCAACAATTATGTATTTTCATTATAGTACACATGTATACACATGTATTCAAGAGCTGTTTAACGGCAGTTAGGCATTCGTTTTATTGCAATCATAATGAGCCACTTAATACAGCTAGCAATAAAGAGGACGCGCTTCAGCATTATTTTAGCAAATTCCTGAAATAACAATAATGGACACGCGAGCTGTCACTGAACAAAGGATAAATAAACCATTCAGTTTTTGGAGGGTGAAAGGTTACAATCAGCAATTTGTCGTCCATGACATGTGTTTTAGAAGCATTTTCTCCTACACAATAGATACCTCTACGAGATACTGAACACATTTTGTACCTCGTTACATTGACTCCATTTATATTGAAATTTATCTGAAGGTATAATAGATTTCAAGGTGAATAACGATTTCCTTTCATTTTACAACTATTATGCGAAGTTAATTGAAGTCAAATAGTCCTTTATCGCAATCAATCTTACTTTCACAACAAAAGATTATATTCAATCGCAAATACGAATATAGAAATTGGCTTTGTCTTCGTGATTATTTTCTGCATAATTACCATTGAAATAATTTAAGACGTGGTATTTGTTTTGCAGCTATACATTTACTACCACTTCGTGTTATGAGCACAATTTTTAATTTGAAAGTGTAAAAAATAATGCATAATTCACGTTCAATTACATAACACTGAAGTTTTTAAATATTTTAAAATAATTTTTAAATAACACGTAAATATAACTTGAAACAACATTGAAAATTATAATAAGTATTTGATATTTGAATACAGTGAATATAATCATTAGTAAATATTATATAATACACATTTTGTACGTGAAAATTGTCATTGGATTCGAATTTCATTCATTTTTAGAATACAAAACAATTAACAAATGTGAAATAATTTCATAATAATGAAATTAAGATATGACTAATTAATATTTATTGATAAGTCCTAACTTTTTAAATAACGATAATAATATACATTTATTCACTCCTATTAATATATGAAATGACCTTACTCACGTGATCGCAAAGCTTAAACCACCTACAACATCTAAAACATGCGATTCACTGACCTGCAACAGAAAGAAATATATTCATCAGTTATTTGATAATTTAAGGATAGTAACACGTTAATATTACATTGAAGGACTTAACATAACGAGCTGATACTTTATGATACCCGTTTCTATTTTATTGAGCATGTTCATATTGAATTCATATGATTCTTGGTAGAGTGTGACAGAGAACCTAATGGCCCAAACCATGCTAACAAAAATAAAACATTTAACACTATTATTATAGAGAGAGTTGCACTAATACATTGTTGATTTTAGAATCAGTACTATAAAGTTTTAAAGTGTTACTGTCAAATGTTTAAAAATTCTGTTTATGAAAACTTTGCAAACAAGAAATACCAGACTAAAAGGGTTTTTTATTCCAACAAAACATAAAATGTAATGTTCCAACAAAACAAAGTTTAATGATAACAAAAGATAAAATTGTAAATTAAGATGAATATCATAAATACAAGAAAAAAGGTTTTACTTTATTAAATTTTTCTTTAGAGCAAAATATTGGAATTCTTCAGTATTCATGAAATGCATTTCACATGTAAGTAAAACAATCAAAGATGAAGGTTAAAATACTTTACATAATTGGTGAACGGAAGAAATGTGAATCACTTATTTTTAACTGAAGTTCCTTATTATGTTTAACTTGAGTTGGGATACTATCGATTTCTAAAAGGTCTGTAGCAAAATTCTTAAACAGTTTATAACTAATATCAAAATAAGTGAACTTACGTTAGTGTAATCACACGAATGACATGCCGTATCATGAAGTGGTACTGCGTGTTTTTCAAAATTATTCCCTGGTGTGTATAAAGAAGTTTTTCCGGACATAATGACAGGGGAAAGAAAAATACTGGGCAAAGAAGAAGATGGTAATAAACGAAATCGATAAAAATAATTTGTATCTGAAAAGGGAAAGTGAGTAACGAGAGTAAGCTATTTGCGTTTTTTAATATAAGCAAAAGATAATTCACGTTTAGGAGATCAAATACACATTTTTGAATGAACAAATATATTGTAACAGACTAACTAGTTGTGAGAGATAAGATTTACGCAGTATTGTCTGATATGTGCAATGTTTCTAGCAATGTTAGTATTTATATTTTCACACGAAGGTTAATAACATGAAGTAAAGTGTGTTTCGGTAATATAATGTGAATCTAAAGGAATTTATTTAAATGAAATTTCACCTTTTCTTGTGAAATAAATGTCCTAATATTCCAGGCATAAATTAAAGCAAGCGATGCAAATGTTTATGCCTCATTTAATGTTAGGTACACAATCTTCCTTGCAATACTCGAAAATGTCACAGACAAACCGAATTTTTGCATACTCCTATTTTAAGTGCTATCCCCTTGATTATTTCACACTAACTATTATTTGCAATTATTTTCTCTCTAACCATACTAATCTCCTGTCGGGTATCATGATACATTGAATATAAGTTAAGTTTTTGAGTAAATAATTAGCGCTCTGAGCAGGAAAGAAACCTGGAATACATCAATATCAAGAAACCTCAAATGCACGCAATAAATATTTTGAAGTAAAATTGATTTTTTTTTGCACCCCTATTTCTAAATGTTGTAAAATTGGTAACGTTTGATTTGGAGAGTGACCATTCGTAATCTCAGTTCATATTCTAATTCCTTTTTAACTAAACTGAACCGTTTGAAAGAGCAATCTGTGAGACTATCTTACCCGGGGCTGTTCGTGGACCACCCAATTAATGTTTGTAAATTGCTGCGGCATCACCAGTGGTGTCATTGATAACATATGATGGATAGGTCTGCACATCCGCAGGGCACGCAAGTGGACGGAAGATACGCGGGGCTCGGAAGAGAACGATGCGACGGAAGGAAGGAAGGAAATAAGAGAAGTTGCAGAGAAGGCACATGACGGTAGAGAAGAAAAATGCTACACAATAAAATTTGTAAAAGAGGTCTGAGTAATGAAATATCGACCACTAAAAGGTTTTCAATAGAATAACGTACGATATTTCCTTGGTTCTTTTCAGACATTCGTTCTGTTTATTCTTCTTAGCATTTCAATAACGGAATATACATGAAAACGATTATTTTGTTTTCACATCATTTGTAATATTATTATAGACAGGATATAACATATTTAGACGATGTGATTGAAACACAAAACTGTCACAAGTAAGCTAAACAGCATATAGAGTTGTTCCAATGTAAAGGATGCTTTTGCAAGAAGATTAGGGAAATAAATAAATGCTATCCTAGAAAGGTAAGTTGACATATTGAAACGTAATAAAGGAAAATGTAGATTTACTGCACTCAAAGAAAATGTAGAGTGAAACAAGAACACTAGAAATAACATTGGAATGGTAAATGAGATTGAATATTTTGTTAAATTATATACAAGTATAGAAATGAGTGTTCATTTCCATATTCAACAACAATAATTGGATTTTCATGGTCAATTTTTCAACTTCATATTTTGCGCTTGAGGTATAAATTGCAATATTATATTTTCTCCAATTTTCATTTCATATTTATTGCAAAATATTAAAATTAAATGTTTTATAAGCTATTAGACTATAATCATGTTTGTCACTATCCTCGAAGGTAAGCTATAAGAATTTTAAGAAAAATAAATATAGAATACTAAGATATTTAATTTATGGAACCACTCACTCATGTAATAGATACAACTGGGATCGCTCGAGAGTAACAGATATAGATTTAAACATCTTTATTACCTATTAACAATAACTAATATAATTTAGTACAAGGCTATTGAACTATGTAGGCAGCATTAATGCAAAACGTTATTAGAATAACGTGGCATAATGAGAAAGAAGTACACTTGTTCCTCGGAACATCGCCTTCACTCATTTAAGGGCACCCTCAAAAATGCTGTTCCGTTAATTTGGAGATGAATCATTTTTTAAAGTAAAGAACTAACAATATTAAAACTTGATAATATTTATATAAAACCATATTTTATAACTTTCAAATTTATCTTAACGAGCTTTCGAATCGCAGCTAACTTTTTATCTTATCTAGGAATTTTTGCTGAATTTTTTGAATCCGCCTCTGCCTTAGGGCCCTTGATCGGAATTGATGGGATGGTCCCTTGCTTGCTTCCGGAGAGTAAATTAGTTTTTTTTCCTCCACGTGGTCATACGCAGTTTGTACTGTTTTTTGACAATAAATTTATAATCACTTATATTCTTTCTTATAAAAATAGAAAAAGTATATATTACTTTGATTGAGCAGTTGTGTGAGAAAGTTACTTGTTTTCCCGAAGAGAAAAATATTGAGGGATCTTTTTATAGTATAATCAAAAATTGCTATTGGTTACATAAGAATGAAAAATGGTGCTTTGTTAGAAAGGGGACTGAAACTACCTTTGGATTAGGTTTAGAAGCAAAAACGGAATCAATTGTATAAGAAAGCGGATTCAAAAGCAATGAACGACCCAATCACGGAAACCGAATAACCGTTCATAAACAAGATTTAATTTAGATCGGAAATCATCAATATTCTTGATTCGGAACGACTATCGGCCATTACCGTAATGCAATACGGTAATAATGCATAACGCGTGATAAAGCACATCGTTACGGGCGCACCTCATTGTGAATTTGGTGGTCTATGTACTCCACTGACAATGAAAATAAATATTTGTTTCTGTTAATGTCTCTAAAGCAAACGTCCTTTACCTACATACGAGTTCAGATTAATAATCCTCCTAAATTTATTCACCTCGGTGTTCTCAAACAGCAGTAGGATTCTGCCACAGAGAACACAATTTTGTATTTGGACGATTGTTTCGTCAACGATGTTTATGTCCCCGTTGAAACATCGCATAGCGCGTATTTTGCAGTTATATCGCCTACATGTGCGCTCTGGTGAAATTATGTGACGTGATGCCTCGTTCTCGATAATCCAGCACCGCGGGAGTGGCGCAGCATCCATTGTAACTGTACGCTTTGGACTGTATTTCCATTCACGTTTATTCAGATTTCTATCTTTAGATTACTCAGACTGGCCGCGGTTCAGACTTGCAGAAAAGACGCTTTTTGTTATCTGTGAAGGTTTTCGATTCAGGACTAAATAATTATGTAAATATCACTGCAAGAGAACTTAATGAGGGTGCAAACAAATCTTTAAAAAATCATCAATTGAACAAGACTTGAATAACCATTTTAACAAATTATGGTGACTAAAGCATTTATTCCACGAAGCTATGATCTGTAACTTTACTAATAATACGAATTGAAGAGCATTTTGTGGGATACGCAACATGCTAAACATCAGTACGAACAACCAAAATAACTCGAGTCCCTTCCATAAAATCAACCACTCCCATAAAATCAACAAGTTCTACAACCTACGTTGAGTGTCCTCTGCAAAGTAATTGGATCACTATTTACAACAACCGTGTTTCAGAAAGTTCAGAAACAGAACATGCTTTCAGACTAATACAGCTACATTTTGTTTATGTGATTCATTCATGATGGTATAAATATTGTAGTATACATTGTCAAAAATATTTTTGGCAACAATACGGTGTCACTTCAGACATACGAAACCACATAATAAGACAAATATCTTTTACTAAGACATGCTCATCGTTAATATTATAACTTGTATTGTGAGAACTCAAATAATTCAATATTGACAGAAGATACGCATTATGAAATATATTATACCTAAAAATTAATGTTATACTTACAAACATTGATTAAAATATTCGTTGATCTTTTGCTACATTACTAGCAGGTTGTAAAAAATGTGCCTGCAAATAATGAAAATTATTTTTTGTCCTTTGAAATCCTTTTTTGTCAAGGTGAATATTGAGTCATGTAGAATTCTAGGGCCAATAGAATTCTAGGTCATTTTGATCGTTCAGCTATGCATTGTAAATCTAACTACCTTCTAGCGTAATATCTGCAGTCGGAGGTTTCTGAACAATTTCAAAGAAATTTCAGTTTCATATGAATTTGTTTATTTATTCTATTATGTCATTGTCCAATAAGTGCATCCATGGTTTGGGAAGACGTGCGTCACTTGGCATAGTTCCGAGTTCGAAATTTTAAATATACTTTATGGATTGAATATATCTCAGAGATAACTTTTAAAAAATGTCATTAACATCGTTGTTTGAATCATAAGAAAATTTTCATATAGTTCGTTTAATTTCTTTGGGGACGTGTTATTTATGTTTTGATTGTTATATTATATATTTACTAAAGACTGGATATCCCATGACCTAAAACCTGAAACAATTAGTTTAAATAATCCTATAGATTTGCTAAATGTATCTCCCAATTATCAAACATTCTGTTTCATGATTTCTATCTCAAGGAAAAGAAATTTCACATGGAATATTACTACTTTTAAGCAATTTGAAATAAACAACAAATTTTATAATTGTGGTCAAAACTGTTTCTATCTATCACATGAAAAGTTTTTAACGATTAAATTTCCAATTATCCAGAAAATTAAACAGAAGCACTGATTCAATCCTTTTTTACAACTTTCACAAACGCCATTTACACGTCTCTAATATAAAAAATGCATACACGATCAACAACTTTTTTTCTTTTTGTATGCCCACAAAAAATTTGATTCCTAGAAAATGTCTCCTATAAAACGCAAAAGGAAATCCACTACCCTTAAAAGCGAGGATAGACGTGGCAAGAGCGAGTTTTTATGGTCTGGCCATTAGTTAGCGCTATATAATGATTCTAATACATCACGGAGAAATATCTCTAGTCATTGGATTGCTTCCGGCGACATCAGTAAAATGGGGAGGAGCGCGCTAGTCTCTAAGAGAGGGAGGGGGAGAGAGAGGGACAGTGGGGAGCGAGGGAGCGACGGGAGTGGCAAGCGAATCCAATTACGCTAAACTAAATCTTGTCTTGAAAAGCACGAGCATTTGTACCCGGCATGCACGACCGCGTTCCGACATCGTGGCACCAGGCGAGTCGGCTCTGGCGATGGTGTCGGAGGCGGACAGCGTCGATGGTGGTGGATGCAACTCCGTTGGCGATGGAACGTCGTTCGTCCATGAAGTCAACGGTAGCGACGTCCTGACGCTTCGATTTTTCGTCATCAAGAAAAGCAAAGATGTGGTAACTCTGCGGAGGATGATGATGTCCCCACAAAAGTCGGTCCCGCTTGAGAGAGAATGAGAGGAATATGTTACAGGCAAGGACTGAAACGGCGGCGAGGACCGAAGGCTGGTGAACAGGGTCAGCGCTAATACGATTACCTTTGTCCCTGGCGTTTGGGTGCTTGGGAAGCGATGACGGTGACAGCTAGTGTGTGCGGCTTTAGAGATGAAGGCGTGGAGTTGGTAGTGCTGAGGATACGCAGGAAAGTCATTTCTGTGGGATTTGTAGTGAGTGTTACAGGTAAACTTCCTTTCATGAATTCTGCGAGGTTTTGTCTCGTATTTCGAATAACACATTCTGCAATCGAACAAGGATATTACTTCGACTGTTAGTCACTAGATGTGGCAGAGATCCAGATATAATCGATGTTTTCTCTCCCGGTTCTTATATAGTGTTTAACGGGCAAAAACAATAACAGTATTTTTACAACGTCCTATGGTGGTAAAGTATTTAGTGATTACAGTTTACTCATGATTATTATGAAGATTATACACACTGACGAGCACGCAACACATGTATGGAACGCTGCTGTAACAATCTCGTGTTTACGAGAGCCGTATGGAAGATACCATGTACAGACGAAACGAAAGTCAAAGATAGTGGAGAAAAGGGGAAGGATAGTCATTACAACTGAAATAGTAATGTATTATATCACCTTGTTTCTGATCAGAAATCGATTGTCTGTGAATAATACAAATCACACTTTTCACTTGTAAATATTTTATTAAAGACTATCATATTAGATTCTGCAAACAACACATGGTATATTTATTCATTAAATGTAATGATCATGTAATAAATATATCATGTGTTGGAAAAACTGTTTGAAGAATCCAATATGATTGTCAATAATAAAATACGTACAAGTGAAATGTGAGATTTTCTATTTTCTTTTGTGTGCTCAGATATTTTTATCCTATTGATATATTTATGTATTCTTCATATTTTCTGTCTTCAAATATTTTCACAGTTCAACGATCGGTACCAGTACGTTAGCTACTAGAAACCGGAGTGATCGGCAATATTTGTCGGGATAATTCTTTCGGATTGTGACACCTGTGAAAGACTTCAATAGAGAGAAAACTCGGCATATCCCAAGTCAAAATTCGAAATTCTCGATAATTCGAATATATTATTTACTTCTTCCGCTTTCCTATACAAAATCACTTTAAATTTATCTTCCTAATTTTGAATTATCAGGAAAGATTTATCGATAATTCGAATTTTATTCTGTGCAAAATTTGTTGTTTTCTTTTTGATTGATCTATAATGAGCTCTTTAAAATACATAATGACAATCTTAGAGAACAAAAATACATTCTGAATTTGTGAATTCAAGCAGATCAATAAACGATTCCGATTCTACAGAGCTTTATCGTATGTTATCAACGAAAGAGCTACTTTTTTGTGCTATCAATTGTCAAGATTCGCGGCATCCCAACACAACGGTTGACTCTTTTCCCGAACCGAAGTTTTTTTCAAAATTTGTTTATATTGTGAACCTAATATTTTCTTCACTCAATTTAATTATCAAATATATGATAGTTGCAAAGACTATATGAAAACGAGTCAGCAAAGAGAGAAGCATTCCAAAAGCACAGTTTTCTCTCTTCATCACGTAATGAACGTACTATCGCGTTATAAAGTAACTAAAGTAAGCAGCTTATATCTTAGTACACGTGCACTTGTGATATTGTTAGTATGTATACGAGTATAACAAACATTATCCTACTATAAAATCCCGCATGGCATCATATTAAACAATAGGGAATATCTATGATTTACTTTGTAGATAGTATGAGTATTTGTTGAAAATTCGATGAAATTTTTCTAGGATTTTTTCGAAAATTTGGTAATACATTTTTGAGTGGTCCCATTAGTTTGGAATTAACAAGATTTACAGTATGGTGATCCTCATCCATGACTTCTTCCGTATATTACTCACGTAAATGGGACAGAAAAAGTTGGATGTGGAGGACTTGGAGTCGCAGCTTTAATGCAGACGACGCCTTGGATTTCTCTCTATTGCCAGCAAAATTGAGAAATGTCCAGTCATTAATTAAGTTACTTCAATTGATTTCATTCAAATCACATCCTCTTAAGAGCAATTTGCTTATCACTCTGGAATTATACTCTCCGTTATTACTGAAATTACTCATATGGGTTATGTTTTAAGGAATACTATAGAGAACATACATACGAAAAGCTTCAATTTTTAGTAATATCCATAAATTTCCGTTCATTAAAATTTCAGCAAACGTAACATTTTTATTTTTCTGGAAAGTAAGTTATATGAATAATAAACTTCAAATTTACAAACATGTCTGATTATTACCAAATAATATAACACGATTCAACTCAACTATTAATGGAATCATGACGTTTAGACATAGTTATGATGATATAATTGTTGATAAATACCCATTTCTCTGATAGGTTTTCAACAATATATTCATCTTAAATCTAATCGTAAAACGTAAAGATAAATATTTAAAATATTTAAGCAGACAATATCAGAGTCATGTTTCCGTTAACTGCATAGAATTATATTTGAGTGCATTGAAGAGCGTTAAACCTCAGCGTGACTTCTTTGCACTTCTGCAACCTGGGCTTTGTATCATCTGTTAGAGGAGAACACGGTTTCGGCTGTGTTCTACGTACGAACTAAAATCGTCGACAAATTGCGGGCAATTTTCGGAAAGCAAGCGTTGTTCGTGTGCAAAACTGCAGAATAGCATAGGGAGTGGAGAGGAATAGAGAAGGGAGTGGAGAGGTGCGGAAAGGAACCCGCACGAAGGAATGATTTCACGTCGTTGTGTTAGCAAAGTTGCTTGCGTCAGCTCGCACAAGTTATAAGAGGAGTTGAAGCAAAAGCAATGTAGGATGGTGAGGCAGGCGCTCGGAGACGAAGCTGACGGCAGCGAGACAGTAATGGAAACCGAGTGACGAAGAAGGGACAGCAAAGAACGAGGAAACAGGAAAGGAATAATAAGTTTCTATTAGGGTTGAGAAACAAAAAGAGTCTATGGTCACAGGAAGATTAAATGTATGGTGTCTGTTTCCGTTCTACCTAGATAACGGGTTTCCAGGTGAAATGTACTTCATTTAGTAAAACATACTCACTCTCAGTTACGATTTAATTACTGACAGTGCAAAAATTATGAGTGGTACGTGAATGAAATTTTCAAATTACATCGAGTGAAGAGAATTTCAAAATTATTTTGTACTAAAACATAATTTTTGAAACAAAATTTTTAATTCCCGCCCACAATCTCTTCCAGTCAATTCCAAAGTTCAATTATAATGAAACGGACCGAGTCGCATAACTTACCAAAGACGTATTTTATTATACATAATTAAACCAAACTAACAATTATTTTATGTTACTTTTATGGTGCACATGTTAAGTAGTCTCAATAATCCTATATTTTTATCTTTCTCTTTAAATTAAGGTTTTATTTGAGATTTCAATAAAAGACATGGGTTAAAAATATTCTATGAACGAGCGAAAAAATGTTTTATATACAAACGGTACTTTTTTGTAAATGACGATTACATGATGATTTCTCAATTCCCACATCATCGAAACGAAAAGTCAGGAAATATAACAAATAGATTGATATTACATTAGTCCTTGCATATTTTATGGGATGTCACTTTGTGAAGAGAAAGAAAATACGAACATGTTTATAATTTATTCTTTGATAGTACAATATTAAATGACATAGTCGGTATAAATATTGCTATAAGAGGAAAATCTTTACGTTACCAGAGGTTAAAGTAACAAATAATGTTGTCCCTAAGTTACGCACAATTGTTCTGTTCTTTGAAGTACTGAACGTTATGTTTTGGGTTGTTATTATAACGTTAATAATCATTCTGTACATAAATAAGAAATAGAATACAGAGAAAATATTGTACAATAGGATGGACCAATCGTATTCTTTCTCTGACACTCGAGGTGTGAAATTTCGTTGAAAAAGCACTGAAAAGGGACTGCCCAAGGCAGAGGGTTGCTGGGTTAACGAGTGTCAAAGAATATCGAAAGTGGAAAATCGGAAACAACTCTGCGAACTTAGAACACTTTCACAAGCATTCTTCTTTCACAGACAGTAATTCCGAATTCCTAAACGCCTGCAATGAACTTGACGAGGGAGAAGAGTGTCCTTTCAGAAAAACAAAAGGGAGAGCATTTGATAGCAAAAATTTCCGTATCTCCGACAAACTCTTCGAAGAGAATTGGACAAAGGGATACAAACAAAATTTTATTCGAAAAATGATGAAATCTTTCTCAAAATAAAAGAACGTTTTTGGACTATTAACAGACGGAAAACAGAAACTGAAAACGCATTATTGAGATCCCTGTTATTTCACGATATCTCGAAAATCGAATGTGATCAAGGTAAATATCTTTTTAGTTCTGACATTTTATTTCTGCTGTAGAAAAAATATTCTTCATCTCATTTCTTTCACATAAATACGTTATATTTTAAGATTTTATTCCCTCTTAAGGCGTATTTTTAAACTAATGTAATTGACAATAACCTTCTTGTACGGGACTCGTAATTTTCAATGATACGTGTGTTAGGTGTGCGGATTTCCTGTTTTACAGACCTTACGACCGCATAATTGTAGATTTCATAATTCCTCATTCAAATCACTTAACCCGTACTGGTAGAAATTCCCCCTCTCAACTACTTTTATGAACTTGAAAGTAATGATTGGTTACAAAGAAATGTATAGTTTCGTATTAGTAGGTAGGTGATATTTGAATCATACCTCTCCTCTCATTCAGCCCACGGAACATCCAACAGAGATGCACAATATGCTTGTGCAGTTTGCAAACGAAAGGGGCATCTGGCAGCTTAGGACACTTCCCCGAAATCTTCCAGTTACTCAACCCCAATGAGCACATCGTTCGGTCCCCGTAGGTGTTAAGGTCTTGGTCACTTTCTGGACACCAAACGTGACTGTTACTCTTTTATTTGACGTTTTATTGACATGATAATAAAATATAGGTGTTTAATGTAGAATAAAATACGTCTAAATACAATATAATTACGATAAAATTAAAAAAGATAGGATAAGTTGTATATGAAAGAAGGAACCTGACCGAAACCGTTAGTTTTGTCGTAATTGTTCAGTTTTAGATTCATTTTCTGTGTAAATTAAAAAATAACATTCAAATGGTAATAACGTGAAATAAAAAGTTTCATAGCCAATGTTTTGGGTCCAGTAGGTGGCTAAAAGATGAACCCCGGAGAGGCCTAATAGTGTGCTCATTAATAATGGAAGTACCGGCAGAGTTCGGGGAAGTGTCCCAAGCTGCCAGACGCCACTTTCGTTTGCAAATAGTATAATTTGTTTAAAATCTAAAATATTAATGTATTTTCATTGTAAATAAATTATTTACTTTTAAAATTAATGAAATTTCAAATCTGTAACTGTTTTCAATAAAATTATAAACATTTAGTAAAACTACTTTTATGACGATTTTATTAATTATTCTTCATAACGAATAATAAAACAATTATTTATGTGTTATAAGAGTACATCGTTGACTTCTTGGAGTTTAAATTTGACTATTCATATACGCCGAGGTGAAAACTTTTAGTAAAATTTGGAAAATAAAATCTTTGAATCTAAAAATTGCTTTTGAAAATACAATTTCGTTCATTTTCATACTTTTAATTAAAGACGCAAAATCAATTACACACACGTAACTATAGAAAGTACTCGCAAATACATGATTAAACAATAGAGTAGAATGTGCTAAACAAAATGTTGCTTACTTGAAGTGACTAGATCAAAAGAATCTTGAGATATTTAAGTCTACGTAAACATTTACAGACGCTAAAAACTATGAGGGTGGTAAGACAAAAACTGTCGCAAGCAGACCTGGTAAACTATTTTGAACTGTGTTTTTGAAATCACCAATAGTACGATAAACAATGAACAAAAATTAAATTTTTCTGAAGGGGGAGATGTTTGTCCTGAATTACAAGTACTGCCCTGGATTACTCAGTATTGATTGACCCGAAACTGAAATGGAACTTTTTCTGAGGTTTTCCTTAACATTAGGAATAAGATCTTAAGTAAGTTGAATTTTAATATAATATCAATAAAACTAAATTACAGAAATATCCTAATTTTATTAAACGTTATGCTTCGTACTTTTTTCATTTCTTCTCAATAATGTGGAATAGTAATATACGGCGAGTACCGTGTAAAAGACTGAAGTTACTACAACTTTCCTGTAAATGTGATGTATTCATGAGCATTAATGTATGTTTGTACGACTTAAGCATTTCAGAAGCCATCAGTCACGTATTTCGAGATGTATAGCAAAACTGTTCTCATAATCTGACACCGATCGGGATTTCTGAGTTAAGAAGCAAATATATTCAGTGTTTACTTCTCAACGGTTAGAGCTAACGAGTAGTCACCATCAACCACAGCTCGTTGTGTTAACAATTTCCCCCAGCGGTGGCTAAACACATTTCTATGTAGATTAAGGTATTATATTAATATTTGTTTCTCTATCTGTTTACAATAACACGGTAACAATTTCCTGGCAGTACAATTTTGCTTCATTCACGAACAACGTTTTTCCATTCAGAAAACAATACCAGAAATTTGATTATCGCATCAGCCGATACATGGGCATGCATATTCCAATATGGAGATTTCACGAGTCGCAGGTAAACTGGAACAGTTTCTTTTTTCTTCCGGGCTCTTTGTATCGGAGGAATATGGGAAAAATTATAATGATAATTATATTTTGACATGAACTTGCCTTTGTTTTATTGGAATTTATCGACTTAAAATGTTTAAATATTACTAGAATTGACAAGGTAATTTTTTGTTATTTTAATTACTCACGAGTACATTGATTGCAAGTAATGAAGATGGTTTTTACATTAACTAAGTATATTTAAATCTTAAACTTATCAGACTTGCACAATAAAATGTTATTCTCATTCATGATAAGTCTCATTCAACTCAATGTTATGAATTAATTCATAACATAAATCAACATTTAACAATGAAAATATAAATATTTTCATTAATCATTATTATAAATGCATTTGAGCAAAATGTTACATATATTATAGTAACATGGACAACTTTTCGGGAAATAAATTGTACTTAGTTGTAAGTTCCGTTTACCGTTTAATTTGTAAACCACAGGATTGTTTCAAATCTGAAGGTCAATTTTACAGAAATCGAAACATCATACAAACTGATATGAGTACACAATTACTCCATGAAGTCAATTATCGCAAAGCGAATTGTGAACACAGCATATCATACCCCATTAAAGCATACCATTATGGATGTTACACAAAGCACGAAGCTGTAAACAATATCGTATTTGTTATATTATACAGGACAATCACAAGTTGAATCTCATGTAAAATTGTGATTTCTTGAAACATAAGCTCCAAATCGTGTTATTCATTTATTGTCAATTCATAACTCTTTAATTTCTTTGTGAAAGAATCAATGAGCGAATAAGAAGATGAATTTTATGATTTTTGCACTGTATCAGTGGGCCTTAACTAACCAAAACCCATACCACTAAACAAGAGAGGCAGAATCTGTTGGCTAATGTATTTCCAAAGATAAACACGGCCAAGCAGGAGGGCTCCACTCTTGCCTCGTGGTTTCGATAATGAGGGCGCCCGAGTTCACTACTACTCCACTCTCATTCATATTCATAATTAAGCGTCAAGCAGTCAATCACTCACAAGCATATAATCACTCGGCAATGCAGAAGTGAGGAGCAGCCTTCAGGCTCACATCTCAACTAGCTCCGACTGCCTCCCCTCCCATCGATCAACATCGATGCACCACTGAACCCAGTACAATACTACATAGATAGGCATGTAGTTAGTGCTACATAGATAAGCATTATGAAGCAATGAACAGATCAAGAACTTTTGTATACGAAATGCAATAGGTATAAAATCTTATTTATAATGGATTGTTTGTCAAGAGGGTATGAATTGTAAAAAAATATTCCTCCTACATCATTGAATAAGCTTCAATAGGGGTGAGAGATGAGTTGCGGTAACTCAGTGTAACTCATCTATATTTTCTGACATTTAGTTAATGTATAAGATAATTCTCAAATATACAATAAAATATCAAAAATAGTTTGTAAAACATATTACATATATGTGTTTCACCATGCAGAAGTAAAGTTCATGCTCAAGCATTGCCACAGGGTACATTGCAAAGTAACAAAAAAAATAGCAAACAGTATTACACAATTTTAAAATAAGAAAAAAAATTAACAAATTATTTAATTTGAATTGTTAGAATAATCTATCTTATAAAAACAATACCGAATAGACAATCGAAGCTTAGGCACAAAACCTTGTGCTAGAGATGGCTTTATCCTTAAACGCATTTATGTATGTCCGAATGTAAATTCTACGAAAGTAATTTATTCGTAAGTTCAATCATCCTATTTCATCACCAGTCATCACTTATATGTACGGACTAGTACAAACTGCGCAGATAGGGAAAAGTAAGTAAATCTGCGCTCTTCCACCTCAAGGGAACAGTTAAACTCCGCACTCATGAATGCGTCTGTATATCGGCGAATATTTAATCCTTTTACTTGTCAGATTACGCGAGATGGAGACTAGGAGTTGTATCTTGAAGGAAACAAATATCAAAACTAAACTCTGAAAATCGTTGTTCACCCTGTAATCATGACACACACAAGATGTAGTCTATGTTCCGCCAAAGCGGGTAAAAGCAAGTAAAATGTAAATAATAATGTATCTTGAGAGGAGAGTAAATGGATATAAGCAGAAGTAGTGATTTACATCGTATATGTCGACGATGCTATGTGAGTGTGCATAGTTTTGAAGTATTCTGTTGAAGTACTCGTAAACAAAATTCTTGTTTGAGTTTGAGTTACAACATTTTATCTGAGTCATACACTTGCGCACAAAAGAGCGAAGAATTTGAGAAATATTATGACAGAGACAATTTTCAATACAAAATAGATTAAAAATAAGATGTGAGTGCAAAAATGTTTTCACAGTCAAAAAATATTTTATTCAGGTAAAGAACTTCACAAAGAGTATTAATTAACACACTAGAAGGAAGATACTTCTTTGAAAAAAATTTACACCACCGAACTCCATATCATTAACCGTAGTTAAATTTATCATTAGAGTATATTATATAATCACCTCTTATTAGTCTAAAAGTCCTGACGATCTTTGATCTTTCGCGCAGTTCACCTGTACCAAGAGGGTGAATTAAGTCCATACGCAGATCTATAGCCATCTAACTAATAATTGGTTATAACAGTTCCTTATCTCCGAAATTTACTGCATCACATTTCGGAAGAGTAAAAACACTGTAAATGTTGTGATTTTTAATTTCCACTTAAAGAGTTACCAACAAACTTCAAAAATTAACTTTCACCTCTAAGTCCTTTTCAGGTACGTGCTAGAAACTTTTTGTAGTATCGAGGTCTAACAAGACACTTTCCAACTTAAGCATACAGAAATGTTCCAAACTTCTCTTTAATATTTGCAATAAAATAATTAACGTACAATATGTTGAAAAAAAGGTGAATAAAATTACCATTAGAAGAATTTCTAACGGTACTCTTATAAAGCAATGGATTCGATTTTGCGCTCTATCTGAAAGTGAAAGGGATTCCAAGGCATGTTTCCCTTGCGTAAACAGGTCCTGCATAGCGCTGATACAGCCAATAGCAGCATGCGACAGTAATAATGTTTATATTGTATAGTAATATGCTTCGAATCACTGACCCCAGAGGAAGTGAGTGGATTCAAGGATGGAGTTATAACATGCATGGAACATCTCCACAAATATCCCGATTACGATTTTTTCATTTATGATATTTTAAAATTGGTTAATCAATTTTAAAATGTAAACGACCTGGTTATACTATTTTTTTTCATCACTCTCTTAAAATAACAACTGCTGGACTTCTAAATTAAAACACAATTCATAACATCGAGAACTGTTTTGAAATACTGATGATAGGTACAGCATAGTTGAAATATTATTAAATCGTTTTAAGAAAAAGATTAACATCAGTGCAACTCTGAACATTATTTTACTATACAGTAAGAAAAGAAGCAGACACTCCCAGATGTTAGATGAAAACGTGAATGCAAAAAGGTGCAACAAAAAAGAAAATGGAAAGACCAAATGATTCCTGATACACCATTTTCGTTTTAAGTCAAGTTTACACATAATTATTATAGATTATCAAAGTGAAAGGCATAGAATGACAAAGAAACGTTTATTGCCTTTACATTTTACATGACAACAATATGAAATTAATGGTATAAAATTACGTAAATATTTGTATATTTCCATTATGTTCATCAATTACATTAATCTCAACATAAATACATAGTTACTGATGAGTATAATTCAGTGATGATTTCTTACCTTCTATAAATTACACAAGTTTTATAATATTACATACATGAGATGAGTTTGCGTTAATATACTGCATGTTATTTTCACCTTTATCCATAATAGAACAGAGAGTGAGTTTATGTTGAAGGAGGTACAAGAAAGTGAACGATGCCGTTAAAAGTTTTCGAAGACGTGAAATCAGTCGGTAACTTATATTTTATGATGCATTAAGTATTAGTAATGGTCAATGATGAAATAAACAAATCATTTGCTTAGTGAGAATTAAAAAATTGTTTATTATTTCGTTAGCTACAATACCTTATCACAGCTGTGCATTTGCGAATAAAAATGACAATCTGGAATGAATAATATTGTTTCACTTTTGTGCTTTCTTCATTTGAGGGCAAATATGATCATATAAAACCATTAGACAGACTACCTCCCAAGAAAAATGGAAACATAGAATATTTTTAGCTTAATTAGTGGAATTAAAACCTATGTAATTGCTTTAATTTCTAGTTTTCCGAAAGAATTAACGTAAGAAACCTGATATGAAGTCTTACGGTCAGAAGTCTTAATTTTGGTTGAATTGTGAAAGTTACCTCAAAGCAATTTTTTTGCTACGTATTACTGGCCAAAATATGCACAATGGATTCAACGCAATAAATCTGGACTTTGAAATATTTCATCTGCGAGTTTCCATTCAAGTCACGACGGCCCTGACAAAAGGAAAGAATGAACCTATTTCCCTTGTAGAAGTAGAAGCATACGAGCCAAAGGTTGTGTACCTCTAGAATACATTTGTGCATTGCAAGAGACGATATCTGGAAAAGGACTTCGTCAAATAAACGAAACCTCTCGGAGCTCGAGCTTCGATAGGCAATTTATCATTTCCATTCACAGATCAAACACGTACCATAAGGAGAATGTAAGACACGCTTTCGGAACTACTTCCAGAAAAAATGACGTGTAGTTGCATCTACGTACTAATATAAGATACAGGCCACGAGGACGTACATTTCTCAATTTTTATAAAAATTCGAAAGAGAAACTTTTTTATGAAGACGTCCAACTATGATTAGTTCGTTTTTGTGTTGCGCCATACAAATTATAAGTGTTTGTATCCACAAAATTAATTTTATTTGAATTATAAGGGTTAATAATTTTATTTCTCTTAACATTTTTTGTTTAGTTATAAGTAATAAATCCAGCAAACATAATATGAAACCGAAGTTAACGTAACACTTGTATTAAGTTGCTACAATTTTAAATTATATAAACTACATGCGTCCTCGTTATTATGGTATTATTTAGATGAAACTAATTATACAAATTCTATGAACAGAGTACTAAATTAACAGAGCAAATGTGTGACACACCGTATTAACATCACAAACTTCGCAACACAAACGAAGCTCCTGGTTTCGAGATGGAACTTGGAAAGTCCTTCCTCCCGCTCCTCACAACGGAACAACATTCATTGCATGCCGGAGTATTTATCTCCTGTTTAGCAGAACGAGCGACATGTGTTTCCCGTTTATTTCCACTCGCTCAGAATGTCGGAGGGATTAAAACAAGCTTCTCCCTGGCCATGCGGTGGATCGAGCATGTGCACACAGTGTATTTTTATTGGCTGCTGCTGCTGTATCGAGAGTCGCGGCGACTGACTCGAACTCTGCGGTGAACCTGGGAAAACATGCGGCGATCGGAACCATCGACAGCCAACACAGCTGTCTCTCGCCGGCTGGAGGAGGGATATTCCAAAATGCGTTCTACAATGATGATATAAACAAAACAACTCCCCATTTGTTGTGAAAACGTTTTGGCATTCATTTGTGAATTTCCAGCTGTCGGTCAATCCTCACGCAACAGCTCCTGGGCATGCAGCAATTTTGGAGGTTCGTCACCCAAAAAGGAAAAATTCCAGAAAAATTATGTTAAATCATTTTCATGAAGATACTTTCCTCCCAAAGTAATTTATTTTAGTAGTGAAAACAGTCCTTTGATGATTTGCGGCTTCAAAATGCAATGGAAAGAAAAATAATTGTATTTGGCTCCCTAAATTGCCATTTCCGCTTACGACAGTATGAATTTCAAATTCAGTAAATTTTTATTCTTCGAGCTAAATCTACTAGCGCTTTTGGGTATTTGTTTTTTATGGTTTTCAGATGTAATCTTCTTAGTAAATGAGATAAAAACAAAAATAGCACAAAATTCCAAAACATCTAATTCAAGAACGTCAAACTCTAATTATCTTGCATTATTAATATTATGAGATCTTTCTGCACTGAAATACTGACACAAACAACACAAGTAAGATTGTCCAATGATGTAAAATCTTAAGATCACTACCACAGCATCGTATCCATAGGGTAAATCAACGATTCTGTAAGGGGACAAAAGTTTGGTTGTACGTGTAAACTAATAATAGGTTATTTATTATCTAAGAATTTTTGGTAGCATTTAAGCTTTAGATTGAAAATTGGTTTGATGACCAAGAAAATATTGCGGGGTAGTAGAAATGGAAGTGAAGTTTGAACTGGGAGAAAGAAGGGGAATGTTGTTTCAATTGAATATACTAATCCGTGTATCATGTATTGAAATGGTGTCTACTTCAAAATCAACGACGCCAGTAATGTAATCTAAATTCTTAAAAAACAATAGATTGACGCCAGTCGAAACGTCTTCAATGTGATACAGAGTGATATTGTTAAATAAATCTACTTTTCTGCTCTCCATTAAAAATATTTTTCATGTTGAAATTCATGTAAAAATATTTCAATTATTTGATAGAAAGAAATATTTTATCATCTAAAATTCCGAAGAGATATTTAATTGCAAATTTAAAAATTATTAGGCACTATATTATAACCATTAAATTCAAACCTGGAACATATTACATGTAAATTTACGTTTTTAAACGTACGGGTATATTTCATATGTCGGTGAAATCCTTAATGTGAATGCATAATTTACGTGAAGGCATCGATAACAAGAATCCTAAGGATTTCAATAAATATTTGTCATTAATTTTTAGGATAAAGTTGAACAATGTGTCAAGCTGTTGACAGTTACTTATCACTCAAGGTTAAACTACTGCACCAAAAAGATGAACATTAAAAGAACAACATTGATCAACATCACAATGAACGAAGAAGGCTGAAATTTGTGAGAGATTGTTTACTAAGCACATCGTGAATTTTTGGAGGAACAGCGTCTAGATAGAATCTATATAGCTGTATCCGAGTATTACAACTGCGGTTGTTAGCCGCAGAGGGTGAATTTTTCAAACGCCACAACTATATATGAACTGAGACGTAGAATTGAAAAGCTACAAATTTTTCTTGTCCCTACCGAGAATTGAACCCGGGATGACTTAATGACGAGCGAGCACGCTGACACCGTAGCCACGGAGCTTTAATGGAGATAGTTTTAAAACTATAAATTAACATCTAAATACAGTGGAAAATAGAATATTTTCTCTCTCTCTAAAAATGTCATAGTAGCATGCAATGAATAAAACTAATTAAAATTCCCTGTGAAGCAAGCGCTATTTGCAACGAATGTATCTTGCTGTTGTCAAGGAGAAGCATTATTTCTTCATAATTCACCAAGTACCCAACTTAAGAGATTATCTATATTGTGAAATTTCAGGGATTCTGAATGTCACCTTTATGAATAATGGAAAATCCCAGATGTGTATTATCATAAACTTCTCGATTTTCCGGTCATTAGTTATCGCCGTTTCTAGAGTGTTAACGAATGAGACGGCGGTGATGGTGGTGAAGGAGGGACAGATGAGGGATGCGGGGAGAGCAGGATAGAGAAGAAAATGAGACGGTTCAATAAGATTGGAAGGATGGTGATCGCTTCTGTCCTTCACCTTCAGCGTCTAATGACGCCTTCCCGAGGTGGTCTGTATAAAGATTTTGCACTTGTACGTTAAGGAGCTTGGATTTAGGGAAAAGTCGAAATGGAACCGATGTTCATGATCTTCATCACACTATATCCATCTTCCTCGCCCTGTCATCTCTCCTTCCTCAGTCATCACCCCCTCCTTACCCATCTCCCGTACCACTCTCGTCTCTATCGTTTTCCCATCCATTCTTGCGCTCGCACGCATCTGTTGCCGATAGCCTCGTTTCCCATAGCCACACTTTGTTTCCGCGTCCGTGACAAATGAACTCGACGCTGGCGGCGGGTAAGCGCTAGCAAACGCGTAGGGGTACTTTGAAATGGGGAGGAGGCCATAGAGTTCCATCCCCCTCCGTTTCTCCCCCGACACGCGCGGTTGTGGACGCCGAGACGCGGAGGCACGCGGTGGCGGAGCCTTGCGGAGAAGCAAGCGGTGCGCCCTCCAGGCACAGCAGCGGTGTCGCGATGCGCGTGACTTTTCAGGGAGCAGACGGACTCATGGGGCGGCCTTCCATGAGCTTCGTATGCTCCGGAGCACGCCGCTGCGGCGAGCACCAAGAAAAAGGCGCCAAAGGATTCGCGGGAGGTGATTTTCTGCAGCCGACGGGGTTTTTAACACCACGCAGAAAAAAATGGAGTAGTTCACGAGCAAAATGAGGCATGAAAAAAACACGTTCAGTAAGATACGTTTTATTTCAATATTGTATCAAAATTACGGAAAATTATTTAAACATAATACACTGTAAGATTGCTATAAATATTCCAAGACTTCATTTCCAAACTCCTTAAACCGAAAATGAGAATCTTAATAAGGAACTGAAGCAATATGTGAACTCTCAAACATTTGTTTATCATAGCGAAGATGAACATTGTTTCTCTCGTTACTTTTATCTGTTTTCTGTGTTAGTCATGTGCGATGAAACCCACGTAAATCATTGTGATTTGAAAGAGGACCAAACAATAGATCATGGACACTTGCAAATTAGTAGAATGGGATGAATCACACTGTTTTCTTCTCTGTTCACATATTTATTTTAATATAAGTTTTATCATACAATTACAATATCTAAGTAACGAGGGAATCAACTCAGTAAAACGTACTCTTTCCTAGTAATAAGGTAGTAAAAAATGTATCTGTTTTGTTTCACCTTCTAAAATCAGTGCCATATTAGTATATGTTTATTTTATGGCCCAAAATATTAATTGTACCTTCCATTTTATATACATAAAACGAAGGAAGTTATCACTTAATAAGCACAATCAATTTAATTACATAATCACAATAAATTAATTACAATTTAATCACATTTAATAAACACATACCGCTAGTGCAGGCAAAAAGTCACTATATTACAGTCGTGCTCATTAAATATGTAGCCTCATCCTGACCCAGCTTTTCCCCGGATTTCCTTTGGTTAGAGGCGAATTTTGTACATGCACTTTAGGCTCCAGTCCGGGCAGTCTTATTAATACTATTGTAATTATAAAACTCGAATATTTTAATAATTACTCATTATAAGCAATATTTTCTGAATAATTAGAAGATTTAATAAAAGTACCTATTTGTTAAATAACTTTTGCGTATTCTCTTCAATTTCAATTCGATGGGATTCTGTAAGTATTATAACATGTAATTATGTTTCTTCTCATCACAGAGGGCGCAGGAATGATAATTCCGCCCATGATCGGAATTTATAGGATATACCCTTGCTTGCTTCTGGAGAGTAAATAAGATTATTGTCCTCCACGCGGTCATAACCAGTTGTAACTACTTTTTACAGTAAATGTATACATTTATTTATTTAAATCAACCCTCTAATAATGTCTGTTTCATTATAAAATATCCGTTCTTTTTTGTGGATACATGTATTCTCTAGCGTTAGTACAATGATAAAGTTGACGGGTGGTTTCAAATCAGCAAGATAATGTGAGAATATTGTGAGAAATCCAGACAAAATAAAACTTTAGCACTTCCTGGAATGGTGCTTCCCTGCCAGCCGAAATCTAACTCTCGTACATATATAAGAGAACTGCATTGCACGTGTCTCATAAGAAAATTGTGCACTAACGTGGTATTATTTACACTTCTCTTACTCCGAGAGAAAACCGACTAACACGGACTGCACGGCACTTCGTAGCCAAAACACAACAAGAGATTACCCTTCACACATAGGTAGGATAGGTGGGATTACTCTCGGTTAATCACAAACCTCCGGTGAAACTTTCCCTCCCGAATTAATTCGACGCATAAATATAAATATACGCCTACCGCACTTGCCAAGTTTTTGCATCTGTGGGTGTCATCCCTGGTGACGATGTTTGGTAGAGGCAGGGAGAAGGTGGTAATGGGGAAGGAGTGAGAAGATTCGTGGAGAGGTGGAGGAAGAGAAGTTTTCTGTTTCTTCTCTCTCTCTCTCTCATCTTCTCCTCCTCGTTCTCTCGTCTCTCCTCCAAATTTACCTTGGAGGAAATACAGCAGAGCTTGTTTTTCCTGGCGAGCGGACTATTCGTTGTAAGACGCTTAGTCGTAAACCGCCCCGTCACTTGTGTATGTAAGCCATTTGGCGCGCCAGAGGGAAGGGTGTCGTGAGAAGGGTGGGTGTGGGGAGGAGGATTGCTGGGGTGCTTGGCCATGTTAATCAGGTCCGCTGTGCGGAAAATTTAGCGCGTCGTCATGCAAATTGTGAGTGGTTCGCGTGGAGAGGGGTATGGGAAGCTGGTAATGTTGGGCAGTTCGGAATAGAATGGGTACTAAGGGCGGTGTAGATGGAAATGTGATGTAGAGGGTTAAAACAAATAAATTTATTTTTTAAATAGATATTGATTGTAAATAAAGAGAAAAAGGTTTAATCGTCTCTTTTATGAATCAAATACAATTTCTATTGATAAAAAAGTTGAAAAAAAAACAATTTCAAGGAAAAAAAACTTTCAAATGTATGAAATTGGAAATGTATATTTGTGAGTAACTGAAGGAATACTTATACTACTATTATAACAATTCCATATTGCTAAAATTGCAGGTATGCTAAGAGATAATATTTTTGTGGCCATTGAAAATAAATTATTACTCAATTGCGAGTAATCGTATGATGCAATTTCTGAAGAAAAAAAACGCTTTTTTCTTGAATTTATATTGTAATCAAGATCCTAAATATTAAATTCATTGAAATCAGCATGAATATAATGTACAAAAAAATATGTACTTCTGATCGTAGAAGGCTGTTCTGGAAATGATAAAAAAAATAATAAGAAGGAATTATAGGCAGAGAAAATGAGGGTGTACATAATAACAAGTGGGGAAAGAAGAACTTTGTTGGGGGGAGAACAGCCGCCTTTGCATTTTGTTACGGACTGAGTCACTGCATGCAGCATAAAACAGGGTAAAAGGGACCTTGACGAGGCGTGAAAACCGAGAAAGAGACAGATAAACTGCTCGTATACTTATTTTGTGAGCGTCTCGAGATGGAGATTAGCTTCCACGGTTAGAACTTCATCTTTACTTTGGTATTCTATACTTCATGACATACCATTAATACTATAAAAAAGTACTTTTGTGTACAATGTACAATAATTGGGAAAAATACATTTTTCTTCCAATGAGATATTAGATTAGATTTAATTTATATTATTATATTATGGACACCCTGTTCAAGGATATGATTATCCGAACCAACGAATTACTTATAATATATTATAAATATATAGGATGTATTATTCTTGAAATGTGTATATTAATCAGTTACATTCCAATTATTTCAATAATTGAAAATATCATGTGAATCTCCAACAAAGTCATAAAACAATTAAAAGACTATTAAAAACGAATTGTGGTTTAATTTGAGGTCTAGACATATGAAAAATACCTAAGGAAAATTGAAATTTTAATTTTAATGCACATTTCAAATATTGAATTTCTGAGACTAGAAGCAAATTGTTTTACTTAATCTGTCCCAAGTAAAATATCTACTTAATATTACAATTACTTTTGTCATGTATCATATAAAACACGAATCAAATCAATTATATACCCTCCAAGGAGTTCTCTTGAACAATTTCTCCGTCATTTTACTATCTGAATACCAAACGTAACATATCTAAGTGAGAATCTCGAGAGCCCGGATCCCAGTCAAAATGTTATATAAATTGGAGTAATAGTACTCTACCTGTATAAAATAAATTTCAATTTACAATAAGTTAAATAATATTATGAATTAAACATTTAAACAAATTTAAATTATTTAGAGACAAATTACATCGGAGTTAATATCAATAAACTTTTACGACAAGGCTGGACCAGTCAATTTTCTGTCTATGGATCTACCAAATTTATTAAGAGATGTGGTCTCAGAAGTAAAACGAGGAATTCGTAAAAACGTATGTGCTTAGATAAAAAGCAGGAAAGAAAGCTGTGACGAAAGCGACCGTAAGTCAGGTGCGAGGTCAGTGGACAAATATAACCAAGACACAACGGACTTGTGGAACATCGATTAGTGTCGGATATTCTCGGGCCCCAACAAGAGACGAGAATGGAAACAGAGTAGACGTCGTGCGCAAATTACAGAGCATCCAACGGGTACTTTGGCTACAATTGTAAGGGGGCCGCGAAAACCAGCGGAAACACGCTGTACACATTTCGCAGAGAGAGGGATCGATGATGGGTGCGTCGCAGAAAACGGATGTGGAGGAACAGGGTAGCGGCACGGAGTACATATACTAAGTACATATTAGTTATGAGTAAATAAGAAATATTCATTTATGCAGGATACGTTGTGTTGAAACAATGAAAAAACCTTCGTTAACAACGTTTAACAATTGACTGTAAAAAATTCACCGCTATTCTCGAGAAAAAAGTCATTGCCTCTGCAAGTGAATAGTTCCGCTGCTGCGCGTACTACAGTGTTGACAGGAATCTTGCGAGCGTCGATACGCAGGGCAGAGCGAATGGAACGATTCATTTGACATCGTGGAACGGAATGTGAATTCGAAAGGGCTTTTCGCGAGTGACGGGGGCGATGCGATGCCGACAAGCGATGACCATGGCGGCGAAGCCATGCACAGAGACGAAGAGAAATGGAACGAGCTTACCGCGAACAAAGAGTAATTGTGTAACCGCAGCACAAGTAGAAAACCTCCAATTGGATATCCATGTTGTTTGCACTCTTATACATTTTCCATGCCAACGCACATAAAATTTTATATGCTCGCTTTTAGATTTATAAAACTTTTGAAAAAACTCGCTTTCCGCTATTTCGAATTTCTCCATTCATTAATTTGTTGATTTAATGTTGAATTCATATTTTGTTATTGTGGTATCCATGTGACCACATTTGAGAAGAAACGGCGATGAGTTTGTAGGGCGTTTAACATTTCTTCTACATACTTTTATCATCTACATACATTTCTATTTGGTGAGAATGCAGTAGGTAAATTCATCTAGTATTCTAACAGAACAATCAATCTTCCTCGGTAATTAGACCATGTCACAAATCATTTTCACTCAATGCACGTATACGCTGTGCATTTCTTCAAAATATTTAGAGAAAAATAAAATACATGTATTACAAACTTGGATACGGCAATCTAAATTATATCTATACACTGTTCACCCCAATATAGTTAACGTGGTCTATAGTTGGCTAAACCGAAAACATATATGATTAAAATAAGAAAACTTTAGAAAATTCATTTGCATAATGGAAATGTACAATATTTACAATGGTTTATCGCTTAATGATATATGATACAGAATGATCCTTATTCAAAGAATAGCAATGTCAATGTCTATAAGAGATTGGAGTCAGAACGTGATAGATATCGCTGTAATATGGAGAACAGTGCGAGTGATATGATCGCGATGGTAGATCGCGGTGGAGCTCGGGTTGAGATGCGCAATGACGGGCGTTTTCCACCAAGGTGAAAGCTACAGAGTGTGGAAGGGTCCCAATATCACACGGAAACAGATGTGAGTCAGCAATGTCGAGGGTATTGCGGAAGGCACAGAACCGCGCCGCGCAAGATTGAATCTATTGCGATGCTGCGGGGGTGACCCGCATTAAATGCAAATCGCAATCCATTGCTCGTGCAGATGGATGTCAGTGGTTGAGTGGCCCCACCGCGCGAGGGAGTGAATATCGCCCAGGAGGATATACGTTAAAACATTTTCTTTTTTCTACGATGGGTAATCTAGAATGAGTTCAAGTGAAGGTCAGAGAGAAATAAAACGAGTGAAAATTATTGTAAGTTCGAAAAACAAAATAATTGTAGAGGACTTTGTGATAACATTATTCTTATATATTCAGTCTATCTTCGTGCAAAACATAAAAGAATACAAATGCGCTGAAAAAAATAAAAATTTATACGTACAACGAAAATTTGTACGAATTTTATTCTTGCCTAATTTCGCATAAAACTATTATTTTTTTTAGAAAAATACTCGGAGTTTCTGTTTAAATACTAATTGGATGAGTTAACGAGATTTTTTTTATTGAATTGCTGCCACATATATTTCTGGAGATACTGGAAGAAAAATATTTTTGTTTGTGAATTACCAAATTACACAATCATTAATTGTTAGTTTTAATATATCTCTTCCACATTTTATGGAAAGGAAGTATTTGCTTTAAATTTCATTTAACTAAATTATATATGAGATATGCGTAAAATTAATTTTCGATACCTGTGTCTCCTTTCTTGCTAATATTATTCTCATTTATTTCATGAATTTCTGGAGTGGGGAGGTTGAGATCATGAGACATCTTTTTGTGGGGCTTTAATCCTCGTTGTATATCTACGCACGGAATTTTTTCCCGCAATTTGTTGTATATCTACGCACGGAATTTTTTCCCGCAATTTGCAAAGAAGAATTGGTGAAAATGCATAGATTAAATATTTTCGTTTATAAAAAATATAATATTAATTTTTGTAAGTTCCAGCGATAGAAAAAATACATTGTAGAAAACACAACGAATAAGATAATATTTTGAGAAGCGCCTAGTATTAGGAGCGTAAAATTGTGAGAGTATTTGTAGCTACAGATACACGGGTGAATTCCAGAGGTGTCAAATTCACTGAGCGCGTCATTAGTAGGTCCACCTAGAAATTTCCTCGGAGAACTTCGCTTAACGCACGAAGAATTTCTTCAAGAGTTTTGGCAGAGCGCGCAGTAGTGAGGTAGGGAGAGGAAATTAAAATTAGAACTGCCTCATAAAACTATCCAAAATAACCATGTTGAACATAGAATTAAAACATTTAAAAAAAAAAATTATATATTAACATACTTTTATATTTTATGTAACATGAATTTTACCAAAATAAATACGTACTATATTATATTATTATATATTTATAGGTTCAAACTGTATCGGATAAATTACACTTTCATAAGCTATTTAAGTACAATTCAACCCATAAAATTCCTGTAATATTTAACTGCAACATTTGATATAATCGGATAAAAAAGATATCAATAAGTATTCAAACCTCAAATTTGGTAAAAAGAAAAAGACCCATAAACATTCCGGAGAAAAGCCGCTCTATTGAAAAAGTAACTGACTATAGAAATACGTAGTACACTAATCTGTATTTATTTTCAATCATTATTTAATTTAAATTTAATTTCATTTAACTTGCAAAATACGGGTAAATATAATAATTATAATTTATGTAGACTATAAAATAGACATACATTGTAGAATCGTACTAAACATGCCTATGACCACATGGAGGAAAATAGAAAAAATTAACTAATTAAATATTCTCTTGAGCTAGTCTTATAACCATAGAATATTAAAGAAGTTATAAAAATAAAATTTGAATACAATTACAAAATTATTTATTTTTAAATTTACAACGGGAAAAGTGATAATTGTTATATTAAAAAATTACTACCTTTATTCCAAAATTTATATTTCTGTCTTCCGAGAGAAGTTTTTAGTTTGTGTGTCCGTAAACGAGACTATTTCTCATTTATTTCATGAATTTCTGGAGTGGGGAGGTTGAGATCATGAGACATCTTTTTGTGGGGCTTTAATGCTCGTCAACAACAAGGTCTTTAGAGCCCTTAAATTATTAACCCCAATAAATTATGCGAAAAACTAAAAACGAGAAAAACCATTTCGAAACCCAACATAAGTAAACTGGTTATTATAATTTTGTAGTTATTAATAATTTTGAAGAACATACCTGCTCTCACATTACTTCTAGTAAGAGAATCGATCGAACTGATACTTGCTGAATGGTAATATTTGTAAATCTACCAGAATATGATTCATTGTTCGTTGTACGGTACAATGACGTTCCCCATAACTGTATTTCATGTCCTTGTATATTACTCCAACATATCAATACCCATCTCTTAGAAATATTAACTGATGTATTCGTAGCATTCATATCTCAACATTACTCTCACCCTTCTTCATTTCCATTAATCGACTTATTTTCATCGCTTTCAATGTCTCTCTTTCTCACTAAGCGTCGTCATTCACAACTAAGATAATCCTAAGATAAAGAATCACAATGCAGTCGGAGCAGAACAGTGCAACACGCGCTTCTGGTTTTAAGAGACTTTGTCGTGATGCCCTCATACCCTATTTCCATCTACGGAGATTAATGGCCGACGCCAGCCTACGCCTGCATGCGAATCAGCTGCGTTGAAAGGGAGGGAGAATCAAGTTGATGCAGAGAAAGAAGGGTAGGAAGAATGGAACTTGAGAATGAAATGGAATGAGTAACATAGAGGGAAGGATATGGTATATAATGAATTATATGCGGTAAAATGAAAGGGAAAAGGAGTGGGATGAAATGGAAAGAAGTCCTTAGGACTGACGGAGAATGGACAAGAGTGATATAGCTGATGGGGAGTGGACAGGAGTGATATCGCTGACGAGGAACCGAGAAGGAGTGACGTTGAATGGTATAAACTGACGAGTCGTGGCTGAAATGATGCACTGTGGGATGGTTCTAAAGAAAGATGGATTGAAAGGGGCATGTTAAAGTAAAAAAAAAAATACAATAGCATTTGTGGGAGTTGTGGTGGTAGCTAGCTTGTAAGACCATGAGATAGAGGAGTCAACATTGGCAATGGGATAGTGATAGCAATTTTAAGGAACATACTAGGGATGTCATGAAGTGGGGAGAAAGGTAGTCAATACAGCTGCTACGAATGGCCCCACAAAAGGATACGTAGAAAATCAATTCCTACCACTTCTCATGGGGAGTACGTCGGACATATCTAAGATTGTATTTACATTGATCGTCTCTCGTTTGATTTAATTTAATTCGTTTTAATTAAATAACGTTAGAAATTAATTGTTAAGATTGTATTTACATTGATCGTCTCTCGTTTGATTTCATTTAATTCGTTTTAATTAAATAACGTTAAAAAGTACAGAGTTAATATGTACAATAGAGTAACTGCTTTGAATTTCCTCACAAAGATTTATTTAGAGTTAACGTTGTTGTTATACGTCAACTTCGGAAATAAAAATTATTTCAATGTATAAGGAATTAAGAAACAGACATTAGCATCCTCTCTCCTCCGCGTGGTCAATGTAGAGCAACCCTTCACGGCTTAAAGAGAAAGGTTCGGTCAGTTACACTTAAAAGATTTCAGTCGGTCGATTTTAGTTGCACAATACACCTTCCGCTCTAATGCACCAATTACTCCCTTATTCAATTTTTAATCCAGTTATGTCGTATTTATTTATAAATTTATCTAATTTTTCATATTTAATTATACAAGGCGTCCGAATGTACTAATACTACATGAATCGCCAGAGTGTTTTTCTTCACTTTCTTCAATAGAATTCCTTCCTGTAATCACTTTCTCTGGTGGTTTTTAAAGCTATATAGACATGTGTTCTTATGAGTGAGAGTGAGTTTTTAAGAAAGTATTTACGGAAATATGTCGACAATATTCACGGGTTATATTTACTACTTGCAATAGTGACGTAGTTGTGGTAACTTCGCTCCCTGTATTGCTGACTTACATTCCACGCTCGGAATGATTGGATGAGGTTTTCTGTTGGCGTTTATCTCAGCTACTTCACATCAACTTCGGTATCTTCCAAAGACGTCCGCGCAAATCGTAATTAAATCATGGGGTAAAAAATTCGGTCATTGACATAATGCAGTCTTTGAGCATAACAGATTCGTTGCGTTTGCTTCAATCTATATTTTCTTATAACGCTTTCACAGCAGGAAGACACGATAAATGTTGTTTCATTTACAACTCAAAACTTCACGATTGTGTGGATCTCTTTGACACTTATTCAAGCGTTGCGCAGAGGAAATGTTTCACCGAGGCAAATATTTTCACCCATCTCCGAAACGAACGGCCGCTGTGTGGAAGAACCTTGGCACACTGCCAAGAGGGTAGCGGGGCATCAACACCTAAGTCCTCAAGGGATCGCTGTATGGCTGCGTGTCATCACGGCACAAAGCAACCCTTCAGAAGCTTTCCTCAGTGCGTCTCACCCCACGAGGCAGCACTCCAACTCCCTTCAGTGTTCAACATTGGATGTCCTACTACGCCTGGGCGACAGCCAATCATAAAACTTCACTACCCTGGGTCATTGATGAAATTGCCGCGAGTAGAATATATGTCTGGTTTGTTGCAATCGTAACGTAACTCCAAAATAGATATTTTTCGGGAAACAGGGGTATAATTGGAAATTTCAACTGTACTCATTTAAATCCGTTATATAGTGCGTTCTCTGGAACCGAAATATTTTTGTATAGAATTATATCACATCAAATTTCTTAAGAATACAACATTAATTTTGGTAATTCAAATTGAGGAATTTTGGTTAAATTTGTAGCTGTCATTGCCTTGTTGGGTGTCCAGGTAACGTCACCACTGTTTTTTAGAAAAATAACTTTCAGACAGTCCATTGGTAGCCTTCTTCAGATTTAGCATGAATTATGAATTTCAGAATTCTTCAGTCGACCGTGAAGAATAGTCTATTACAAGGGGTGAAACGTTGTTTTCAAAGAAGCAGACGCGACGCCAATAAGGACACCACAAACTTCGTCATTCTTGCATTCATGCTGCCACTCGGTACAATGTGTGTAATATGTTTTATAGTTACTATAAAGTTCATATAATATACAGTTCTTTGTTAACAATATCATATATATGAAAATAAATCACAAAGTTATTAAATAAATCGACATTTTATAGACACTATTAATTGTCCACACAAAATCAATATAACACAAGACTTCTCAAAAATATTAAAAATGTAACTATTTTGGTCCTCTTTCCCTTTAAATATGGACTAACATCGTTAATACTCTTTGAATTCTAAACGAATATTCTCCATGAGTGGAAGAGAAACATGTCTTATGTTGAAATTTATCATAGAATTTAATCCTGCAGTGTCGTGCTTACGAATACATCGACCGGTCGTGCGGATGACACTTGTCATCCATTTTAAAAGAAGAAAATGAAGAAGAAAAAAACATTTTCTTAAAATATTTTTGTCACTCATTTATGTTATCATACAAGTAACTAAGAATTTTTTTCTAATTAAATTTTATTTGTATACCTTGCTCTTAGAATAATTTACGAGAACTAAAGGGACTTTTGAATGGAACCCTTGAGGTCGCGTGGATGACATCTGTCGTCGATTTTAAAATCGCAATTTTAATATATATGATTTTTTAAAATTATTTTTGATGGATAAATGTATTAGTTTCTGATTCTTATCTATAAATTCGATTTTCATGCTTAAGTGGTTCATGAAATTAACTTTGCAACACTATTAAAATGCTTATTGAATAGGTCGAATGAATTACGCGTATCATTGTTTCAGAGTTCCGAGAAAAGTGCTCGGGATAGGGGCTAGAAAATAACTGAGGCGATGCAAGGTTAATTAATATGAGCGCACGCCGTGTTGCCATGAAAACATTGAGAGAAAACAGGATTACTTTGTACGGATGATTATTATCTTCCTCGCAACCACTGTAGGGTTAAGGATTTATAGAGAAAAAAACTATGAAAGAAAATAACAAGAAATAGTGTAATTGATATTTTGCTTTTTATAAATGATAGAAATGTGATTCTCTCCCATTGTATCTCAGTCAGATACTCTCTTCCTGCGTTACCTTGTAGCTTGCACGCTCCTCGCTTCTATACAATTTACCCATTTCCACAATAAGATTCCCCTTTCTTTATGTCTTAATGTTGGAGGACTACACATTTTATCTTTCAGTCTACGGCTTCATGTCACATTCTGTGTCATCTCACTTCCACCCATCGTTCCACCGTCTCTATTCGCGATTTCCTTTCTCCCCACCTCCTCGTCAAATTCTCTTTACTCACCCTTATCCACTCGCTCCTTTTCTTTCTTCTCCGGTTTGGTTTCCATCTTCCTCCTCAGTAATGCTAGCTGGTCCATCTCGTGTCATTCTTTGTACGGAATTACAGCACAGTCAGTATACTCTTGTGAGTTTTCGCCATAATCACATACCAGGTTAGATGGCCAAGAGTGGCAAGTACAGCGCCACTTTGTTCTTATGAGTAGACGCTCTCGTGTCGCTATTAGCAAAGCAGACGGGGACACTCAATGTAGAAAAGTAGCACAGTGTTTCCGTGACGGTTTGTTCATGTAATAATCCCTGTTCATAAATATTCATTGTGTTCAAAATTATTAATTATAAATAAAAATTAGATTTTACTTATATTTCAGAGCATAGGTAAACACAATTAGTGTTCAGGTTTTTTAAAATTTATTTTCTTGGAAAATTTGCGTTGCAGTTTAATTAACTGTATTCACTGAAGTAAAATGCGAATGTTTAAAAATCGAAGTGTACAAAAATTAACATACGTTTAGCTCTTGCACTACCAACGACAAAAAAATGTTCTTTTTATCACATACTTAGAAAGCGTTCTGAGAGGTATAAAATGCGAGAGAAAAACAATAGAATGCTCACAAATGTCAGGCAAATATAATTTGTTCACTTTCTCTAAGTTGGGACTTGAATTATAAACTGAGACGGCAGATGTGTCTTTCATCTTCGTGTGCCAAGATGATGTTATAAAAGAATCCTCAAAAAAAGTACTGGAAATAACTTCACATCTTCCTCAACGCAGAATTGTTCGATTCAAACTGACTGCGACGGCAATTTTTAAGTCGTCTTGACAGGAATAAGTTCACCACGAAATGAAACTTTTCGCTGACAGCAGAGAGAAAAAAAGCTTCCTCACATTCCATATTTGAAACAAGTTTTTCAGAATGCCACGAAGCGATTCTCATCAACGGTCTCTGTGTATAAAGTAATGAAAATTCAATAAAATACTCTCCTTCTTCTCATTTTCTGCTATTTCGTACATACTCCAACAATGTTATATGAGCGATGTAATATTCAAGAGCGCTATTTCTACGGGAGATGTGCAAACGAGTTACTTCTTATGCTCATCCCTCAGAAATGTAAATAGCTTTTCCGAAGCCTCTCTTCGAGTGCGCTACACAAGCTGCAGTTTCTACTTTGCCTTTACTCGGTGACTTGCCTTCTTGTTACAGCCTCTCCTGCAGAAGTTACTGCGGGTGCTTTGACTCGGAACATCTTCTCTGGGTGACCTTTCATTTACTCCGCCGCAATATTTGCAAAAGTTCCACAGATACAATCTTCTTTTCCTAAGGCGCAAATTCAAAAGTTCAACGCTTCTACATGTTTATATAACAAACATTCTGAAGAAAACAAATTTAATAAATGAATTATATATATTTTATGGAAAGCATGATTAATAATAATATTAATTAAAATGGTTTTTGAAGAAAAAAATGAGAAAGAAGCACAGTATTAGAATCATGTACATGCTCTCTGAAATAGCATATTACCAAATACACATACGCACATGATATCCACTTTCAAATAGCCCAGAAAGTATTTGAGTCAGTATAGTATCTCACAAAATTAAAGTTTGTCCAGTTTTAACATTTTTCTTTTTATAAATGACACAAACACAATAACCATTAAAACAAGGTTTGAATATAGTATACAACGTGCATGTTTCCTTTAAAAAAACTTAGAATATATTCTTCAAATTTAAAAAAAAAAGAACATATTTTTAACATGATAAAAATTATATTTCAGTCCACAAAAATCACTTATTCTACGAAACAGTAATATTAAGAAAGTACGATTTGAAACCCATT
The DNA here is from genome assembly GCA_002313205.1 of Laupala kohalensis. Lineage (NCBI taxonomy): Eukaryota > Metazoa > Arthropoda > Insecta > Orthoptera > Trigonidiidae > Laupala > Laupala kohalensis. Next base: position 984,730 of record NNCF01128804.1, read on the forward strand.
AATACATTTTTCAGAAATCACGCTTGTATTTGTTCATATCAAACACACTAAGATATAAGATGTAACTCTTCCTCAATAAATTCTCGTGTATTTTTTTCAAAATGTTGGTTCATCATGATTACAGTTTTTTGAAGAAATTTGTGTCAGAAGATGAACCATGTTTGAACTTCATGACCATTATACCACCTTATTTACAAGATTTACACTATTAGGATATAATGCCGTATTTAAATATTACTATTCAATATTTACATCTTTTCAGTGGTTGGAACGTATATTGCTCTAAGTTATTTGCAAGGTTACTAGGTCATTTTTACGTGATTGCTATGTCATTGGGGGTGACTAGAACATGTTGCTATATCTGGTACTGACTAATTGGATAATTCTAAATTTCTGACTTTCTCGCACATCTGCAAGCTTATGTTGATAAAACAAATCGACATGAAAGGAACTCCATCATTTTCATAAAAAAACAATAACTATGTTTTTTATATCTCTCAGATCAGCGATACATAATTTACTATATGTGTGGGTAATGTAAAAATGTTGATGTTCAACTACAGCAGTGGCAAGCATTTCCCGCGACTGTGTCTTATTAAAACAATATCCTCTAAATTACATTACCATACTTTTCAAATGTTTCATGTTTTAAATTTATTTTCAAGGAATCACGTTAGATAAATTATACTTTATTTCATACTAAAAGAGAAGGATTGATGCAAGAAAAAGTAAGGCGTTTGACGTTTTGAGAAGATATTGAAAAGGAAACGGATAACTTTCATGACGCGTCGAAACCTGATGTAAGGTTGAGAAAGTTGGAGGTCTCCGCGGAGTGTTGGGTGAAAGAGGACTATGGTTCTCTCCTTCCATTCTCTTGTGCCCCTTGCCCCTTTACAAGGGATTCCTCGAGGCCGCGTGCTCAGCACTTCCTCCCCAGTTCCGGCGTCGAGTTTCCGGCCTCCGGCGCCGCGCTCGGGCAGTTGCAGGGAAGCCAAGCAAAAATGCTGGGTCTTCTTTCAACCTCGTCTCCAACGCTACGCCTTTCTTTAATGAATCTCTTGAAGAAATCTATAACCTTCGACGCCTTTCTCGACACGAGATTGAAACTCGACGTGAAAGTAATGAGCAGCATAGGTTGTCAGCAGAAAAATGTCTAAAATGGATAACAATGAATTAATTATATATAAAAATGAATTTCTGAATGATTATCTGCGAATTCATTTTGTTGTGACTAGTAAGTTTTTTTTTGTGTGTGGTGTTTTAGGGCTCGTCAACGGCAGGGTCATTAGAGCCCTTACGAGTAAGTTAAGATACTTCTATAAGTATCAATCTAATAATCTTTGTATATATTCTTTTAAATGGTCTCAAATAGTAAATTCACCTCGTTTTCTTACAACATTGGATTTTTTAATAAATATATGTATTAATAATAATGCAAACTGCTGTAGAAAAGGAATGATATTTATGTTTCTTTTACATTACCCTACTGGAGTATACATTTGAATATTCTGTATGCGTCGATGCATTAAATTTAAGTCATAAAACAATATTAATTTTAACAATGAGTAATATGCATGACTTAAACTGTGAAAGTCGTCTCATCACCTAAACATTGGAACTATTTTATTTATTAACAAATTACGCAAACACGTTCACTCCAGTATATTTGGATGAATCTTGGGGAGAGATTATTTAAGATCAAAGGAAGTAAGAAAATATTACAACGTCAGTGGATAAGAACGCTGGCAAGGTATTCAACATTCAGAAAACGTGTGGAAAAATTGATGATTTGTGGCGCTGAGACTTACTTCAAATTCTCTAACTCTATTTCTAAGTGATTTGTGTATGTTCTTTAAAATATCTCATCATACCCGAAATTGTTGCATAATGACTACATTTTTGGAGTGATAAAAATTATTTCCTATTAATCTCTTAACGCTAGACCTCCTTGAGTAGTGCTTGAAATAGATTTTTTCGAAATTTTCTTTCATCATTCCTCAACAGGACATTAAGGTATGTTTATTCAAAAGAAAAAAAAGTTAAGTTATAAAGTCTATATCACTTAAATATTTATGCTACAAAAATGAAAATGGAAAATTGCCATTGAGTTTTTCTTTTTCTTGCAAAATTGTATATTGCAATGACATAGTGCATAACACCTAAACTAACAAGTGTACGGTTATTATCATAACAATCAAGAAATAAAATAATATAGCAAATATTTACAGAAAAATGATGAAATATAGTTCTAAGTGTTATGATTTTTCATGTATTAATTTTGCTTTTGTTCGTCAATCGTATACCAAACTTTTCTATGCACCTTGTGCTAAAAGCACTTTTTATTACAATATCACAATCCAGTTGTTTGTAAAATATTTTTTAATATATAAATAAATTTATATACATTAATAATAAATATCATTATTATGAAATAACATCATTGTCATTATAAGAGCTAAACAGAAAGTAACTGTGCGTTCCAAAATGAATCTTGGCGTAGTATTTTTTTTTTTTCATAAGATCAACAGCGGGGTACCATTTCCAAGCATGTAGCGAAGTGGGTCTTTTCTCATTTCCTGAGTAATAAAATAGTTGTTATAAAGGTAGTCTACGGGATCTCATAATTAATAAACGAAACAAATAACTAATTTTTTGTTACAAAATCAACATATGATTGAAGAAACTTCGAAAGGGCACAGTTAAATTTGATATAAATATCGAATTGTCCAGGCAATGCATCAATTACTTTGTCTATAGAAGACGTGAATTGAAGCAAATGAGAATAACAGCTCCTCCAAGATTCTGTAGGAAACTGGCAAGTACACTGAGGTCAGAACGAGAGCTCGCCCTGCGCACGGCCACCGATAAATCCCTCAGGGGATTTGAAGGAGAAACTGTGACGTCAATGCGGTGGCTGTGCGGACCAGGGGATTGAGGGGATGTAATGCAGCCCAGGTGATGGCTGAGGTTTTGCTGAGAAGCCGTAGTCGCTTTACGTGGATGGGAGATGCACTGTCTCGGCGTTGGAAATGTGATAGAACTCTCCAAAAGGTTTGGCACTTTACCTGCGCATATACCTGATGAAGAACCTGCACATATGAACAACTCCATTATTGTAAATTTTAAAAGTTTCAATATATTTGACGCATGTAAGAGAGTCCGATATAGTTAAAAACAGAGAATACAGTTGTGTTCTTGAAGCAGACACTTTATTTCTTTAGCAGATACGACTCACATAATACTTTGTTCAAAGGGTAGTAAGAAACATAATGGAGAAAGGATTTGTTGATTTGAAAGGCAGTTTCAGCAGAAAATATCTTAAGTTGTAGGTGACCTATGATTGGAGTACAAATTGTAAGAATGCTTATTTTACAATTAAGATACACAGTACTTGTCACTCCCAGTTTTATTGATTCTAGTGAAATATTTTCTCTTACTTTCTTTGCATCTTCAGACGCATTTCCATAAACATATTGAGACAAATCTAACAATGTATATTGCTATTACAGTTTTTTTATCGCCTAACCCGACCATCTCACTTGTGAGAAATGAAAATCTTTCTTAGACTCTTTTAATTTTGTCGCTCTGCTTACTTTCAAAAAAGCTTAAAATTCCATTTATTCTGCCATTGTTTGGTAAACGGAATCCGGATTACTTATTTCTGCTGATTTGTTTGTAGGAAAATAACAGACATATTGTGTTTTCGTAATTAATATTTCTTTTGTACGTTCACTAACCCATTGAAGTCGAACCCATTGATTTAATTGACAAGGCTAAAAGTTTAGCATTAAGTGTAAATTATTGTTTTGCTAATTGTGGTTGAAAAATATCAATAGCCCCTCTGGTATTAGTGGTGCTAATTCCTATACTTTCAGAAAAAAATATTACATTTGTATTCTTCCTCTTTCAAATTAAATCGAACAACACAAATTATGTGTTCCTAATCCACGTGGAAGAATTCTATGTTGATTTCGTGTGCTCAAGTTTTTTAACATTTGACTGCGTTGTGTTTATGAGTTGTGGACACTGGACAACTGCGTCAAAGTTTGATAAAATGGCGTTAATAAGTTGTCGTTATGAATTTGTAGGTCGTGTTTCACGTCTACTGAGTGAAAAACGTATTTTTCCGGCATGCCATCATTTCTGCGAATCTTCACTTGTTTCATCAAGTCTAATTTATTTATACTTATTCTTATGCGTATTTCTCAAAACAAATATGTTTTATGACACTTAGTTATATCCCTTCCCACTTTCGTTCGAGTTGGAATCGGGCTCATTGGATGAATCATATTCCATCAAAACTACCATACCAAATAAATAAATAAATCTTATCTCTAGGTATAATAATTCTAATATTAAAATTATGGAGCCAAAGTAGAAAAAAATTACAGATAGAACAAACACAAAATGTATAGACGAGTGCGAAGTGAAAAACAGAAAATTTCTTGAATTCCTTCAGCATGAGCGAGGAGTTCTGATGTCGAAGTGAGTAGTTTGCACTATTAGAGCGCAGCGTGGTTGGCATGGTTCAACGAAGGTTCCCGCGAGGTTTTACTGGAGACGCGCCAAGGCCTCTGCAACGCGGTCAACCTCCTGGAGCCCTAGAGACCTCGTCGACGCGGCACAGCAACACAGCTGACGCGGTGGTGAGCGCAATCCGCAGCGATTCAGAGGATCAAACCTCAGACTCGAAAGGCGAAGAAACCGCGGGACTTGGCAAGTGCAATGCTTTATCCACGAATATCAAAATGAAATCAAGACATCATTGGAATCAAACGGAAAATTACTGTACTATTTGAATGTTTATTTTAGCTACACCAAAACAAAATGATTGCAATTACTTCTGTAACTAATTGTTCAGTAAAAATTTACAGATTTAAGTTATTTTATCTTTATATAGTACATACACGATTCATGTCGAAGATCGAAATAAACTGAACGGATGGTTTAAAATCATTGTATTGTTTTCCATATTTGGTGTTTTCATAACTTGATTTGGATCTTACATGAATAAAATATTGCCAGTAGAGCAATAGAATAATGAAGGCGTGCAATCAAGAATAAATTTTCCAAATGAATATAAGTTTCATCTGATATTGTAATAGAAGGTTTTCATATACTGGAATATCAATATACATTTTAAGTGAATCGGAAAAAAGCATAGGGGTGGCATAACGTATCAAATAAATATCATGACATCTCTCATAGATCATTATTTCGATCATTATTTACTTTTTACTTAATTCTTGTTCACTTGTCAACATGAAGTGGAACGATGCTTCTTATCCATCATTAGATACGTAAAAATATATTGAGTGATGTATTTGAAGTATTGCATCCTACAGACTTGTTATATACATTTTGTGTGCGTGTTTTTTTCCCTTCTGGTCTCTCTCCTTTCCAGTGCGTGGAAATGTAACAACTCTATGACTCTTTCTGAATATATTCTTCAAAGCTCGCTACTATGAATGACTTGATTGTACTTCAGATACAAGACCATTAACTGGGTCTTGTGGCTATGATACGTGAAATACTTGTACAGTTGTTTCGAAATCTCATTTTTAGTGGTTTCGAAATAATGTTTTCGATCAAGCAACGCCATTTTCCTCTTTGATCAATCAATTTGTTGTAACGTTTGTGATTCTTCTTTGAACAAATAGCAATTACCTTCATTGACATAGGGACTAGTTCAGTTTATCAAAGAAGTTTGCGAGCAAAACAATTGTATTGCTCTCCTTTCATTCTTTAATGTCATGAAGTGAATGCATTTCTGCTTGGGAAGAAAGCAGTGCTTGAAATTCAAACATGAATTACAGAAGTTACGTCTCAAAGTTATGTTGTTGAGAAATATCCACATTAAAGTATTTTCTTGATACAAAAATGTTGTGTACAATTATATTTCTGTTTATTTTATGCACTCGTCATAGTCATTAAAAGTTGTGTCAAGCAAAAAATGTTGTTTTTCTGATTGACTATCACGAATTTGATAATACAGATAATACACATTTCATTACAAAATCCTTCGTATGATAATTATGAAATAATTCTCCGAAGTGTATTAATAATAAAACTTTATTATTTCTAATTCAAGAAATTTGTTTATCATTTAAGTGTTCTTATGGACACCGACAACTGGCGACAATCAAACAGAACAGCAACATTATTTTCTCGTTGTAATATCATTAAACAATGACATAGGAAAGGTGATAGATAAAATGGAATGTTACCTTTGGTTGATAACTACAGCGTAAGTCCGTAACGATACGGAAACATCATGAGTAGAGTAGTAGATTATCCCTCAGATACTCTTCTCTATTGTCCCGATAAAATTTACTTCCTTGCCGTGACCTCCAGAGATATAAGTGCGCAGAGTTGATAGAAATAAGTTTGCGTGGTTACGCAAGAACGGGAATGTCACCATAGGTCACCAGGAAAAGAATTTGTCGATGATAACTATAAAGTAATGGCAACAAGAACGAAGAAAATGACAACACTGTCTCTAGGAAGATACGGATGAAGATAATACAGCCGCAAACAGTGAAGACATGAATGGTGTTGACGGATACAGCAACAGAGGCATCTGCTCAGCGTAACATTTAAAGCGCTGCGGCATTATGATCTCCGCATTCAACTTCTCCCCTCTTCACCATTTCCAGCTTAAGGTTCTCAACATACTGAAGCTTCTAGTCCTGAAAGCGAGATTCGGCGCACGGCTCCTACTGTAAAGTCACTCTTAAGAAGCAATGTGCCGCACAAGTGGTAGCTTTGCACGAGTTTCATATCCTCCATGTCACAACCCTCATTTGCATTTTAAGTGATAAGACACAAAGTTATGGATATTTTCATCGCTCTATTTCGAGAACTGTATTTGCACTACTAGCAGTCTTAGAATATAAAATGAGAGACAGGTTATAGTAGCACAAGAAAAGATACCATACCATTAAAACAAATCTCATTAAATGTTTACTGACGTGCGTATAATTAATAGCATTTAATTTCAATATAATATAAACGATCTAATATTCACATGTCCCCAATTGATGAACTAACAGTCTATGTAAATATGCGCAGTGTATTTTCCTATTTCTACTAACGACAAATATCCAAACTTCTAACATTTTAATGAAAACAAAGATTCTTTACTTTCTATGTAAACAAAGTCTCACATTCTAATTACTAAGATTGTCCAAATAGCAGGTAATAATAAAATATAATGCCAGAACCTAACATTTGGAATAACTGCCCTTTAAACTACTGATATACCTGAGTAGTAGAGATAATGGAAACGAGTTTCTCTTGTTTAAACAAATAGATGGACCTCTGGTGTTTGCCGCTCACCCTGAAGGTCCGCACAAAGGTCATTTCCAAAGGCCATACACATTTGTCATCTTAGTTTGCCTCCAGTGCGACGGCCCCTCCAACCTACCACCTCATGAAGGGCTGCAGATAAGCACGTCACGGCCATAATTTTCTCTCAAATACATTAACTCATAATACGCTATCAAGCTCAGCGTTAGTCTTACAGTCACAGGTGTCGTAAGATTATTCTTCCTCCCTTTAAACCATAAAGCGTGTGGCTTCTTCTCTCCGCTCCAGCTGACTCACACTTCAACCACCCCTTAATGTCCAAAGGGTAAGTGCTTTAATGTTGTCTGATCCTGCATCTTATGCCCCTCAAAAGGATTATCATTGCAAAATCTTTCTACCCATTGTTTACAAATTTTCTTGAAGCACGATTTTCGGATAAAATAGTGAACATTTTTTATCTTTTAATTCTACAAATGAATATTCAAAAATTTAACTGATCTATATTAAATAAATAAATATATATTATGTTTTGAAATAGAAACATTGAGTAATCCCTCCTCCCCCCCCCATCAAATTGAAACTCAAACCCTAGACACAAGAATGACATTTTATTTGTTGTGGAATACCATTGGATCGAATGTATCTTGTCTGTCCGGGAATCGCAGCAAATTGTAGTACAATAAGTACATCTGACTTCTGCCGTGTGAGTCTACACTCACACCATTCTATCAAGTTTGTAATGCATAGTATCTCCATATTTGGAACAAAGATTTTGGTATAGGTTTATGGAAATAGCCAAAATAAAGAACAGAGCTTGAGGATACGTGAGGAATCTTGCTTATAAAATAATCTATTTTTGGAGCAAAATGCGACACACATAATTATAGATAATTTTTAAAACAGAAGACGAGGACAATTTAAATATAGGGATTCAATTAATACTTTTCCTTATAACTATTAACGTACATATGGCTCGTTATATAACAAATTATTATTGTTCCTCGTCGCAGAATGCTCAGGATCATAGCTTAAGATCTCTTTCATCAACGAACTCCAATCATAACCTGTGCTGTTGTATTGATTTCGTTTACATTTTTGTATATACTGCAAGAAAGTTTAAAGATATTGACATATTTCGTACAATATGGTACATAATTAAGAGATATTGGCCAAAATAACAATAAAATTATTAAATGCATTTAGATATATATGCATCATTACTTCTACAAGGGTAAGACAATTAATTAGTTGGTTCCAGTAAAATATAATTTATATGTTTTAATCATTCAATTAAATAATTTTATATTCTACTAACATTAACAATTAACATAACGCTTAGAATAAATAACGTACATTCGGCAATCCATACTTCTGTGTAATAGAATCTCAAATCTAAATTGATTCAAATACTATGCATGAATATTTTTTTATTTCCGTTCGTAATTCTTTATGTTCTGTGTGTTGCAATTTTGACACGACTGTATGCATTATTCCCGTCCGCGTTCATAGCTTTATCCCTACCCGCGTTTGTGTACGAATCACCTTTGGGTTCTTCGGTCGCAATTGAGGGGATTTTTCCTTGTTAGTTTACGGAAAGTTAAGTATATTATTATCCTCCTTCACGAGGTCATACGCAGTTTTTAATAAAAAATAATTAAATTTAAAATCATCTATTGACTTAGTATTTGATGTTCCTCATCATTTCTCGTCGGAGCTGAAGGAATACTTGGAAGGGCGAAATGAAGGAAACGTAGATCGCAAAGGGACACAGGAACGTCTTTTGAGGCGGAGGTCGAGAAGTTCCAGGTGGCGTGGGTCATTAGAATAACGGTCTCCGCACCAACGGAGGTCGCGCCTGAGGAGAGAAGAGGAGAACGCTGCGCTCTCTGCAGGCTACTAATGAAAGCGCAGCTGCCGGCAGCACGTGCGCCGCGGGCGGTGGCAGACGACGTCACCGCAGCAGCGTCTATGGGTAAGGTCCACGATCACCATGGTGGATGTCATAGCACGAGTCGATACCGTAGGGTTGATTAAAAAAGAGAGCGCCTCACCTCGGAGGAAGAGGTCGATATAGAGGGGAAAGTACATTCTGAACACGGTCCAGACATCAACGCACGTTGCAGAGAAGAATTGGTTTGAGACTGTGATGCAGTAATCGTATGTGTGATAGCTGGTAATGAAAAGAATTTTGATGGGAAAAGAGATCGTGGTTTGCTTCTGATAAAAAGTTATGTGTGAAGGAACACAAATTGAGAGATTAAGCAAACACGAAAGTAGGAACAGAGCTAAGAAAGAGAGAGAAGTAAAGTGGTTATTAGTTATTAAGCTCAAAGGACGGATAAATAAAATTTAGAAGTTAAAAAAATATGAAATAAATAAGGTCTCACACAATTGTACTAGTAAGAAGTGAAGTAAGGAACACATGCGTTATCGAAGAATCATAAGCATTGAGAGTAATGAAATGCTTCTCCCTAGCTCTGCTACAGCAGTAAAATCACACAGTGGTCTAAAAAAACCACATTTGAAACATGCACCTTATATTTAAATTTAATGAAGAAAAATATTATATCAATTATTGACCAATTCACACAATACAATACTGGATGACAAACGTTTGTATGCAAACCCATTCTCAGGGGTGCATTATGTGATGATTAGAACTGCGCCAAAGAAATGAATACCTCTACATGGTTTCTTGTATTGTTCAAGCACAAGGAGTGCTCCTGCGAGATACAATCTGGTAGTAATCTGGGTATTATTGTGATTTCCGATGAGTTAACATTATGATTAATAACAGCAAGCATCAATTCCCTATATCTCATCACGTCAATTCTTAGGTTCATCTTTGGAGAAAGGATTTGCGAGGCAAAAATTTTATCTCGTTGTAATACAACAACAAAATCTTAGGTTAAAAGTAGATTTTAAAGGATGCGATGATACGTCGATGATATGTTTTATGTCTATTGTGTGGTATGTATTACACTAAATATATTATACTGTTTTATGGTATATTAGGATGGTACCCAAAACAAAAAGTTACTGCCTCTCACCGGAAAAACGTAAAACTTTCTACCTTAAATATAACTCTTTTTTTTTTAACTTTTCTTCGAACACATTCTCTCTCTGTAAGTTATATACGACAGACTAGTACATATTGTGAAATTCCATTTTGCATAGAGAAAGAGGTGATAATGTCCATAACCTTTTGATATTAGTATTGTATTTTGTGAACAACGACTTCTACACACGAGTGAAACGGGAGGTATCTTTGTAGATACTGTTAATAAATCATTCAAGTGGAAGTGGAGCTGTGATATTCATTTAATTAATATTGGTACTCATAACGTGGAATTAATGGTTTGTAATCTTGGAGTTGATAAAAAGTGTAATATGAAAACACAGATCACATACATAAAAATACGACAATAGTAGAACAATATACAACTTGGAAGATGTTGCACTAGAATATGTCGCGAAGCACGTGAAATATTTTTACAGAGCTCTATATTGACCCTATGTATATATTACAGGTAACCCTGCCAATATCGTTGATTTCCTCCGAGAGGAAAGCATATGAAATAAACCAGGCGTGTCAACACACCGTTCCGCTTCAAGACCACAAGCTACATTTTCCCCACTCTTCCCTTCAACCCCTTCATACACAACAGAGAGTTTCCTCCTCGTGTAACCTGTACGCCACCAAGAAACGAGTATTTGGTGGCGTGAGAAATTCGCCTAACATTCAACTTCGCTCTTCGGAAAGGAATAAGATATCTTGTGTTTCGCCCAGCGCACATGCGCGTTATTTCTCAGCGAGAGCATTCCATAGCAGGCTTCGGTTGGCACTCCTGGACGTGAATTCGACGAAGAAAAGTTTCAAAATAACAGTTTCTCGTGTCTTGGAAACATGAATCACTGCTGCGTTGGTAGCCGAGGCGGTAGGGGTTGAGTTGGAAGTGACGACGGCGGTTGCAGTAGGAATACAGATTGTGAGGGTAATGGCTCAGAAGGAGAGAAAGTAATATTGGAATATGATGTGGAAAATTGTTGATGCTTAAAGCAATAGGACATCGCGAAATATGCAACAATGAATCTGATTGGAGAATGTGCTGGGCAATATTATGAGTAATTCAAATGAAAATGAATTTGAATCGCTTTGAATAAAATAATTGCATTGTACTATTGTAGAGAGTTCATGAATAACTACAAAATATTATTTCATTTAAAGTAACAAATTTATAAGAGAGAAATAAAGTATACAATCAGATTGGGAATATTGAACTTACTAATACATTTGAAGGTAATATATCACACCATGCAATGTAATAGGGGAGAAACTGGTGATTTATAACAATAAAATCGGCTCGACTCTGAACAATTTTTCATGATATACATATTAATGAGATATTGATGTAGGTGACAGACAATGTATTTTCTACGAAACGAATATTCTCCCAATAAACGTTAATTTACAGTACTAATACATTCCATAGTTCTGTAGAATTTGAATTTTTTAACGATATATTTGACTATTTACAAAGATATGTTATTTTGAGATAAATGAGCAGTATTAGAATTACTCTATTCAAATATTGCTTCGTACATTCAGCGATATAAAACGAAACTACTTGGTCTCCTTAGAATTACATATACTTCAACTGTTTGAGAGAAATGCTACAGCTAGGTAAACATACTAACAGCCTGCGTCCAAATCCATAATCCTTCTTAAAATAACTTATATCCGTGTCTTTTGAATGTTAAACCAGGCAAAGACGTATTATAAGTACCAGCTCTAACATCGATTTAAAAGATGTTGGTCCCATGCCAATAATCTTGTTAAAAATCCCGAGGCTCTCTTCCGAAGCTTGACAGTCCACTAGAATATTATATGAGCTGTACCATAAATAAGAGTAAAACATGCAGTATCGTATAACTAAAAGATAAAAATAAGAATAAAGGACCGTCCTAAAAATATGAGATGCTAATTTACAATATTTCCAATACATGAAACTCAACCAACAATATTATGCATACGTAAATGATACGGATCATAATATCAAGGGACTAAGTATATCATGATGAGATAATAAGCCATTGTAAGATGGTGACATACGAATATCATGGTATCATTAATAATGATTGAAAAATTCGGAATAATTGAAGGAGTAATGAAAGTTTGATGTCAATTCCAAAATGCGTGTATCTTGTCTACATCTAGTGTATGACGTCGGATAAATTTTATCAAATCACGTTTTTCTTTACATCCGGTAGTGATGCAACATGAACAACTGTAATTGAAAGTGTGCATATATTATTATCAGGTATGGTGTAAATAACAAGAAAATTATTACAAATTAACATTTGTGTGACAACTGATTTCTAACAAGATCTTGGGCTGGTTGGTGTTGATTGATAAACGATTTTTAAGCTTTAAATAATCGAAATAATTTAAATTTTTTGAAACAACGATGACACCTTAGGACGTAATGTCTTAAGAGTTATCACGACCAGCACAAAAAAATCCCCTGATACCACAAGATTTATTAACACAGATTACATGATGCATCAACTTATGGTCCGCGTTGCCATGCCACACACATAAGTCCATCTCCAAACTGATATTTGCAAGGAATTTATCTTACAGACGCAAAAGGTTGAAGAATTTGTACCCTTTCTTCATAATGATTGGGTAGCGTGCTGTTACCTCGCAATGACGTTCTGGCGTTAGATAATTAAGAAGTGAACAAAAAATTATTACCGTGTCTTTTTTCTCCATTATATGTGAATCACTTGCGTGTTTGGCCATTTCCACGATCTGGTCCAAAATTGTACTTCCAGAACAAAACTATTCTGATTGAATGTGAAAGCATTGTTAAAAAATACTGACATCCAAGGCCTTGTTTATGATCTTAGATCTTGTCTCTGTATTTGTATATGTTTATTTTTAATTTTGGAATGACGTAGAGGCATCCACGGAGTAAATAATTTTAAAATGTTAGCTAAATAGCAGAAAATTGTTCACTGTATTAATACTCTCTAATGCATGATAACAGTGATAGTTAGTCATGAGCTCTATTTTCTATTTTGTTAGCATATCTTCCTATTTTTCTATATCATTCAAACTTTTGATGTAGTTTTGAAGAGGAAACGTACTATCATACATTATTGGTGACAATGAAGCATTTACTATTGTATAAGATTCGTTTTGAATGTAATAGTTTTACTTGAGAAACTGCAATGCCATTTTAACTTTATGTATTCAGAACAACCGAATACTCACAAACTTCGCTTTCAATTTCATCTGCAATGCAAACACTAGGAACAGTTTATTGCCTCAACGGTAGTATGCACATCAAAGGGTAAACATTGTACAGTGTAGCGTTCCTCACATGACAGCACGGGGAGAGTTGACATACGCGATCTTGGGCGCCGTGCGTGCCCGGATCCCTCGTGCACAGGCGTGTCAGCTCGTAGCTGTCTACTGGGGTTGGAGGAGGCGAAATTGCTTTCATGCTCTACGTATCTCTTCGTCGACCTGAAACGCCATCGCCTTCGTCGTCGGCTGATATTGTTTGTGTCTCCTCCACCGCCATATGGCACAGCGTTGCGCACAGCGTATCTGCGTGGTGTGATGCGTCGCGCAAGGGGCATGGGTTGCTTGAGGGAGAACCTTGCAACGGGTGTCCTTCGTGACCCGGCGCCACGCGGCGCCCAGGGAAATCAGCGAACGGCCGAACCAATCTCCACTTCCTGTCGCCCCTAGAAACTCCGCCAACCGTTTACTCACAAAGTAACTCATAATGATAGCATTGCGATTCCGTCCCCATCACGGTTTCCACCTTCGCGACGAAAATGGTGTTACGATGGCCCAATGAAACGAAAATCGCCTTGTGGCGCATGAGAGCAGAGACGTGTTTGTGAGGTGATGTTTGGCTGAGCTATTTATTTTTTAATTACACTGGCGCTTGTTTGGGAAGTTGGTGACCGTAAGCTGCTTACACTAAGGAAGTAAGGAGATGGGAGCTCAACCGAACGTAATCGCTAATTGTAATCTAAGATGAATTTTGTGTCACGATGAAATCTAGTTAGTGAGTCGTATCTCGTTAAATACTAGGTTACTGAGTACAAAGTTGAAAGAGAAAACTGTAGAGGCATATATTACCTAGCAAATTTTTGAATGATTATTTCATACTTTATTTTATCTTTTTGAGTAATGAATTTCATGTTTTATTAGATAATTATATTAATTGAACTTCATATTTTATTGTTAAAGTTTATCGGAAAATATGTTTTACATTTTGAGAGTGAAATGTTTAAAAATTTACTAAGTAGGAAATTTCTTAATAGTGCAAATGTGCTTCCTAAATTGGCCTAAAGAAATATTGGAAAGTATTATATTTTGTTATAATTTTTCTAGGAGGAAAATGGTTACTCCACGAAACCTTTTTTGTCAAATATCACAGAACAACATTTGACAACGAAATGAGGAATGTGTAATAAATAAAAATATTAGAAAAATTCCTAAATGTTTCTTAAGAATCTTGTAATAGATATATCACAAGTTACATTAAATCAAATAATAAAATTATCAGTAGTTTAACACTCGCAGTTTATTTTTCCGCAGAATATTGATTACATATGATTAAAATTGATTACATAAAAGTATTTGAATTTTCAAACTATGGACGTACGAAAAAATTAACAGCAAATAGTTTTCCCATAATGGAAAGTAAATATATCGCTTTAATTAATTGTTTAACATATTAGTACATATTTTATTATTGTCTACAAGTGTATTTGCTACTTTTGTGACGCAAGTCATCCAAGAATAACCCAATGTCGATATATTGAGAGTACATGCGGGGGGCGTCTTTAGCATGATAGCTAACCTTTGGACGCAAAGAGGCTGACTGAGTTGCTCAAACTTAACTTTGATTCATGTATAGAACTGCATTTACAACATATGTAAAAGAATGGCTATTGTCTGAAAGGATCAACATTTTTTTGAAGTGTCTTTGTACAATCGTGCAAGTCATTTCTCGATGTATTCCCATTTTAATAGTTAAAGTATTACGTTTGTCTTTTGAATATAACTTTCTGTCTTATGGATATAACATTCTGTAAGTAGGGTTTCCTTATTCCCAGAAACTCAGTCGCGAAAGTGTCGCGAGGAAATCAGACTGTGAAACTCCGATCCACATGTCTCTTTCTTCTTCGCGTCTCGGACTACTCATAGCTCACATAAAAACTCAGAACAGCTCAGGGTTATGACATGCTTTCATGCGTCGAATGTGAGAATTCAAATATACGTACCACCCACTACCCAGAAATTAGAAATGATCTACGAGATAATTATTAAAGGTGATAAAACTTAACGGGGATATTAACGGTTTTTAGTGACTCCGACGACATTCAAAGTGTGGGTATAATATCTTTTAATACTTCGTTCGTTGATGTAATATTAGTAACCTGTTGGTAAGGATAATATAAATGTAATCAAAGCTAGTTGTACTCTGTCCCCTCCCCAGGGGACTTACATCTAGTAAGTACGTGTTTGGCAAACACGGGGCCCCGAGCTGAGTCTGGCATTACTTCCACTTACTTGTACCTTCCTTTCTCTTTCCTGACCTTCCTGGGTCATCTCTTGTTCTTTTCGATCCCGACGCTATTAGGGCTAGGGTATCTTTCATTTTCCTCTTTCTTCCTCTTAGTTTAGTGATACATGTAATGTTTTGAGATATGTAGTAATGTTTTGAGTTGTAATTCAGGAGGGTTTTTAGTGGGTATGGTTAAGTCATTCGGCAAGTCCTACACGCGGGAAGAGTCATATTGGCTCTCCCTAGTGCGTAACTGCATTTTCCCTAACTGTACAAGTTTTTAGGGCTCTAATGACTACGAGCCGTAAAACCCCACAAAAAAAGTTGTACTCTGTCAAGTGTATTGGAGTAGGTATTTCTAATCAAACTGGTTAGACACGTTGAGAATTTAGGATTTTTAAATAGATTTTACGGTTATTTAAAATAGATATTAATTTTATTTTTAAATATATCATTATTTAAAGTATAAGATTAACAAAATTACGCACTTCAAATAAAATTAGATATTACAATGTGGGTTCCACAAAACATCATGTATTTGTCTCGAAATCTACAATAAAAGGACGAAAATATGAATCAACAGTAAAAATACTGAGTGACTCTACATAAATTCTCATTAAGGTGTTTTAATTTTAAACGCTGACTGAAATTAAAATATATTTGTTAATCCTTACACAGTGCAAGAGGAGTGAAAAAACTTGTCAATTAAAATTTTTCTGGGATAAAATACTTTGCATGTTTTTCAATATTCGTTTTCAATTTACAAGATTATCAACTATTTGAAGTTTCACATTCAATATTATCATGAAAGTGAAAAGAAATCTTTTAATTAAATGAATACTACATGCTTCATTAGGAATTAATATAAAATTGAGAAGTCTAGATACAGTCTCTTGGTATAATCAATGGAGAAATTCATAATCCACTACGGTCCCTTTATTCCGTACTCCAACAAGTTTTCTTATCAAATCCTTTCACGTAGTTCATTTCATAATAAAAGCTCCAATCAATTCCGCTTCGTCAACGCGATATGTATGGATGTGATGCGCCGTCGTCATCGTACGTGTTAGCTAGAGGTTCTGGGAGCAGACTTCCACGAAGACTAGCGTGCTCCCGAAATTGAAGCACATCTATCTCAAAACACAATTAAATATTTACTAAATACCACAAAATCACTTTACCATCCAAGATCTACTGTGATAATTCTTAACTTTGTAAAATACTCAGAAATACTCTAATTTTTTAACGAATATTAACGCTTTTGAAAAAGATGCGTATCAATCAATGTAAAGACTACAAGAAATTAATATTCTATATTCTTAGGTTTGGTGAGGAACACATTGCATTATTCATAAAATAATTGTATTGCAGTATATGACAACAACAATATCAATTTAATTGGTGATTTTTTTCTTTTTTGGCTTTACGGCTCACCGACATTGAGGTCATTAGAACCCTAAAATAATTTAATCCGTATTGTATTTCAATATTACAAGAAACATAAAGCATTTTATGTTATGAAATAAAAATTACTTTTACTACTATTTTATGAATTATGCAATATCCGTGTGACCAAACAACCCACATTGTAATATCTAATTTTATTTGAAGTGCGTAATTTTGTTTGATGAAAATTACATACGTAATGATTTCAGTAACTATTTAACTTTTCACTGTCAAATCCGTCCTCTTCATTCGCTGGGCAATGTTTCCGTTACCGAGTTCAAAAAGATAACATACTACCAGATTGGTCCCTTGTACACCAGTACACATTGAGAATAAATGGAAGATACGAAACATATACCTTCCCTTTTGTCTCTGTACGCTTTTCTTAGTCATATCCCAAGGAATACAAATCATGTACAATCAGTTATCTAATATTTGTAATACTTATTTTTACTATTTAAAAAGTACAAAAACGAGTATTTGGCAAGCTCGAGTCAGTTGGCTTTTCAATCCTTAACATTTAATTTTGCTAATTTTACCAAAAACAACAGAACTGTTGTGTTCATATTTTTTATTTCTCACTCAATGGTGTAATAATTGATATTGCAAACGTTGAACATATTGAGTAATCTAAGATAAGTATCTGTCTCGTTACAATATTTTGCTCCTAATCAATCTGCTTCTTCTGTTGCTCCACACAGTTTTAATTTACCACATAGTTTTACCTATTTAAAAAATGTATTTATTGGCCCCACCGTGTCGCTACGCAACGCCATTGTCTTTACGCCAGTCGGTTCCTCACTGTTCAGTGTGCTGATGAGTTCATCGGTAGGTAAAGAAGAGCTAATGACCCATCAATCACATATTAGTAATAAAGAGGAAAAAATATTGAAAATACATTTTTAATTTTCGAACCAGGGAATACAACCGTATCACAATAATGTGGTGCCATATTGAAAAAAATGCAATAAATATATGTGTACATGCAACTCAAAAATAATATTTTAAAGAAAATAAAAATAATTATATTATTGTAAAGAACAGGTCTGGGCAGTCTCTTAACCACAATAAATCAAATAGTGTAATAAATCGGTAATTTAATAAAATGCAATCAAAGTAATTCGTCATCTGTATAGAATTTCTTAAAATCAATAATTCGTAATCCATACTAATATATAAATGCGTAACACGAAAGCATGTCTGTCTGTTTGTCACCTAATCACGATTAAACCATTGAACCAATCGTAGTGAAATTTGGCAAGGATATAGCTAAGATGCCCAGGACGAACCTAGGCTAAATTTTATTTAAAAAATGCGTGAAAATAAAGATAGAAAATGATTTTGACCATAAATGTGGATGACATAGGGAAAAAAGAGTGGTATATTCGCTTACGCGGGTTAAACGGTTAGAGATGGGCGATAACTATGAATGGAAATATTGTTCGCCTCAAAGAGTTCTACAAAAAAGTTCGCGACAGCATATGTCTATCTTCAAAGGTTCACCCACATTATTGAAAAATCGTTATTTAAAATAGGAGAGTTAAAATACCTAAATTTAAGAGAATAATTTAGGAAGGAAAATAATCAATCATAATCAATTTTAATGCATTATTTGCTTTGTGCATTTAACAAAGATAAAAACCGCTATTAGATAGTAAATTTTTTCCGAATAATTTAGATTTTATAAGAATTTTAATGAAATGGTGCAGCCAAGTCAAGCACTGGAAGCTAAAATTTGATCGGTGCGGCTCCCGCGAGATGGTGTAATGTATGTAGTAAAGTATTGAATTAAATTTGTATTATTATGAATTTGAAAAAATCAGGATGTTGAACATGGTTCAAAAACCAGCAAGTACTAGTATTGTGATCTTATTACATAGGTATATTTTATTTTTTCCTAAGTAAATGAAGATTAGTCTACGAAAACTCCAGAGCAACGCCGGGTAATCAGCTAGTTAGTTATAATTAATTAATATTTATTGTAATATAATGTATTATTACGATAAATGACCGTGTGATCCATTTTATATTGGTTATACATTTTTTTATTTAAATAGTAAAATTTTCACTTCTTGTCTTATTAATAATGTATAAATAGTAGACGGGAGTTTGAAGAAGTCTCCTTCACAGCTCGGAGTACGGCGGCCGAATGAAATATATCGCTACAATATGAACACTGTTTTGCGCCCGGATTTCATGAATCAAAAAACAGATAACCTAGGCCATAGACCCGAAAAGGAATGGTGGTCGCAATGTATTTTGAACATCCAACTAATCCCGTGTTGCCACCAGATCTATTTCGTTTTCCCCACATATAGTGCGATTTTGATGTGACATTTTTCCATCTGGAAGAATGCGGTGACCTTACATGTCCACCTTAACGTAAGGGAAATTAATATTATTCAACTAAATGTTTCTTAGTTAGTTTATCCGTCCCAAGTGGTTATATACAGTTTGTCTCTGATTTTTGACACTAAATATTTTTTGATTATTTTATTTACCAATACCAATTATTTATACTTCAGGCATTTCTGAAATGATTGACATTAAAATCGATATACGTGAACGTAATGGAAAAAGTTTTCTAAATCTGAATCTGTATTTTTAAAACTACATACATATTAACTGAAATGGTCATCACATAAAATAATTTTAGATAAAATGCAAGACTCCTCTCTAATAACCACTACACGACTCAAATTTTCTATTTCACTAGAACATAGTAAATAAAGCGATATAGGGTATCAGTGATATAAGGGAAGGGTGTATTGAAGTTCTAGAGGGGGAGGATGATGCCAATCATGTCAAAATTACTTCGGAATATATGAAAAAGTGTTATTAATTTTAACGATGGAACGTTTAGTTGGAAAGGGTAAGTGCCAAAATCTAATTTAAAGTTCTTTTTATTGAACGCATCGTGCTATTGTTTTTTGCTACTAATGAAACATTGCAACAAATCCAAAAAAGGCGAGTACGAATGTTGATGACCGCGTTAACAATCTTCTCTTCTCTTTTGCCTCTTGTTTATGAGAGAGAAAAAACAGGATAGGCAAATGACACTACGTTCATATGAAAGCAGAAGAGTTTAATTGAGACTCAGTTTACTCGGAGTAATGCGATGAGTGCGATCCGAAATTTGGTCAATGGAATTTTTAGGCGCTTTCTGCCAATAATCTTGTTGCGCGCGTCAAACTCAGATGCTTTGTTCGAGGAAAAGTCTTCTGAATGCTTTATAATGAAACTGGGTCTCTTCGATAAATATATCCAGGGTATTCTATACTCCACGGTTTTTTGATTTCACTCAAAGCTTAACTTTTCAAAAAAACAAACAAACAAAACTGACGGATAATGCATTATTTATAATACTGATGTTATTCATATAGAATATATAAAAATTGATATATGATTAGTTATAAATGTATGTTTAACATAGTTGAATATATATTATTGCTTTATGAATAAACAATTTGATAGCAAATATATTTATGTTATGGACTTAAAATTTACAAAGAAATAAAAAAATGTGAAAACCAAATGCTTCATTTATTTTCTAGTACACATTAGAAGGCACGTTTAAGTCCGCTGCGTATCCTTTAAAAACAAAAATGTTTCGAAATAATGCGATAAAAATGTTTATTATTAAAAAATGTAAAACATGAGAACGTACAAATTTGACGCTGTGCAAAACTGTAAATAAATTGGACTAGAATTTTTTAAAACTGATTTTGTTGAATTAATTTACCATGATTAATTTTCTTATCTGTAGTTCTAAATATACGTACTGGTCATGTAAGGAAAAGAAGAAAACTAGCGAAATCCTGTAGTTCGACAATCATTGCATTAATAAGTACATTGAACAAAACCAGATCTATGATGGTTTTATATATTGAACATATCAAATAAACCATTATGTCTTAGCCAAGATCAGTTTATCCAGCAACCCAATATCAGTTAATCCAGCAACCCAATTTACCTAATATTTAGATACGAATTCACACTCCAACGAAATATTAGTTATTATCTTAGCTTAAATAATTTAATGCGGATTAAAAATTCTTAATTTATATTTCATATTAATGTAATATTCTTTATTTTATTATCTCTTATTAAGGAAAAATCAGTACTAAAACTACAAAATAACTCAAAAATAAATAATTTCTTAAAATGTAGATATTTTATCAGTATCTGGAAACAATTTATAACTAATTGAACGATAATATCTTGTTAACGTGATTCGGATAATATTGGAAGGTGAGAAATTTCATCTCCAATAGGTCCAAATATTTTAAAATTATTACCAGATTTGGAAAAAATGTAGCCGAAACAAAATCTGTTTTAAGTAACTCGATGTCAATCATTTTGAAGAAAGGATGTCCTCCTGGATCTCCGTAAGGAAATTGCATCCTAGATGCAAGACGCATGCGCTAGCTGCGGGCCCGAGTAAACTGGACAGTCATCCCGTAAATCAAATGAAACGGGGATCTAGTGGAAATTACATCGTCCATTAAACATAATCCCGTTCCAAATGTGATCAGTTGCGATTACGTGGGTCTCGCGGGCTACCTTGATGGCCGCGAGCAGTCGCGCGACGGTTCACTTCGTCAACCCACAGCCTCGAGGGACTGCATCATGCTGTTCACGTGGCTGTATAATAAACGCATGACCTGACCGCGGCTACAAACATAAAGCAGAAATTATATCTATTTTAATTCCAACTTTTTCAGTAAATTGATGAATTACAAACATAGAATTAGAAAAATGACGTACAGAGAAATAAACTTCCATAGCCCTTGAAAGAGGAGTACGAACATAATTCGTGTAAAATATTTCGAGAGGATTTTTTTAATGCTATCTATATATTCTTTCTTGAAAATTGTTAAATCTAGTATAATTTTTAACATGAATATACTACTTGTAAAGTAGTATATTCATGTTAAAAATTCTTGTGTGATTTATCTAACACAAGAAAAGCATTGTTTGGATTGAGAGATTTAATAATGTCTATGGAGATGATAAATTAAACAAAATATTCAAAACTAAATTATAATTTAACTAAAATTTAGAGTTTACTATTTGTTTGGTGTTTGTAAATGCATGGAAACGAATGGTAACAGATGAAATGCTAAGTGAGAGGACGATTTGATGCGAGTCGGTTCACCAAAGGTTCAAATTCAGATAAATACACTGTGTTTGTAAGTGTAACGCTATTTGCATTAATTTAAATTCATTATCAGATCAACTTCACTCATTCGCTTCAGTAAGTATATAGACCTGAAAAAATCCTTTACGCGATAGATCATCCGGTAAGTCACATTGGACAGAGAAGAAAAAAGAATTAATGTTTAAAAGGGAGCTACTGAAAACATCAATACTTGCTTAATGGGAATACTTATATGAGAAAGTTTAATAGAGCATATAAAGTGCGTACTTTCCTTTGATGCTGATAAGCAACCGTCTCTCACACCCTTGCGTCAGGCCAACATGCAGCCAAGTAACCCGAACGTTCAAAAGCAAACACACGCAGGCTCAACTAACGCAAGATCCCTTTGTAACGGAACGTGGTCTACATGCCGCAAGCTTCACGCGCCTCTCTTTCTCTTCTCGTTTGCCAATTCCAGTTACTTGATTCATAATCTTTCTTCATGCCCCTTCCCCTACGCTTTATTCAATTTCTCCGACAACTCTCTTTTTTCACCTCCTCTTCATCATCTTCCTCTTTCTTCAACGGAATCTCCTTTTATTTACTTTCTCACGTCTAATTCTGACAAGGACCTCACTTTTTTCTACCCTGACGTAACGTGAATGAAAGTGAAGTTGGCAAACTTGACGGTGCAAAGTAGAAGTGAGGAAAGATCACGCTGCGTTGAGGGTTTACAGCTTGGGTCAAAGTGCCCATGTGTTAGTGTTCACTTCTTTAATTAAATGGGAGACTAATCTTTTTTACATCTAGCAGTGTTAACAAAAACTAGAAGGCGTGAAAGATGAACAGTATAATGATTCTAGGAAATGGAAGTTTTTATAAACCTGAAGAAGAAGAAGAAGTCGAAGAAGAAGAAGAAAGTAGAAGCATTGAAAGGTGTTTTATGATAATATTTGAATGGGTAAAGATTATTATAAAAATAACTTGGGATGTAAGATTGTTTGAGACAGCTTAGTATCCTCTGGTTTTCTAGCATGAAATTATTTAATTCGGTGCAACTTTCCTTTCTAAATCTTCATTGATTCATACAAAAATATCTATACCACATTTCGAAAAACTTTCATTTGTCTTCTTAGGTCTACCTTAAAACGCATGTGCCAAATTTTAAAATTCTGTCTTTTTAACCTCGTCGCTCTGAGGATGGCACAAAATAACGCTTGAAATTATATAAAGGAAAATAAACATCATTCTTTTGGGGAGAGAGGGTGAAATAGTTTTGAGACACATACAGACTAACCCTAAAGAACACGAGTCAAGTTTCGAAACTCTGGGTCTTTTTGTACGGTCTCGCAGCTCCGCAACTGCAAATAAGAAATGAAAATAAAAAAAAATTTAAAACACTAATTTGATTTTCTTAAACTGCCTTATTTCTATGCAGTGGACACACAGAAAAAGTAATTATTGCATGATAATAGCTCAATAGATGTTCCGTAGTGAGTTACAATACCTTTATTAATTTTTAAGGATTATTTTATGTGTAACACATACTATAGATGAAGGAAAGGAAAATGTTACATCAACAAACCTCATTAAATCTTACTGGATCAAAGGGACATTATATGTTTTTATAGTCTTATTTATTTCCGGAATATTACATTTTATTCGATTTTAGACTTTCCGTTCTCCAGAACTGCCATTTTTTGCTCCTTAAACATGCATCCCCAGCACAAATTCCAATAAGCAGTCTCATGCGAGCAAGCAAACACTAGTGGGTAAGAAATCAATAGAAGGGAATCGAGAGAAAGGGAGAAGGGTACAAACTTATCATGGACGCGGTGGCCCAAGGAAAAGGAGAAACAAGGAAAAGGCTAATCCACTTAGTCCTTGCATTACGAGATTGGAATTGATCCCTTCTTGATCCTGCTTGTTCGGATACTTCGTTGGGATGGGAGTAATTGACATCTAACGGTCGCTGTCACTTTCAGCCCTATGTGTGTCAGAGGCGCTAGCTCGTTACCCTTCAGACACGTACGTCTGCCTCAGACTGCCCTTACGATTGGTCAGTTTTCCCTACTTTTCATCCCTCCCATAACCGCCCCTTTTTATTTCAACTCTTTCTTAGCTTTCATCTTCACTTCTACTCACTCAATCTCGAAACATGGTAGACCATGAATGAAATCATCTACGCATCTTGTTAACCAAGTTTTAGTGTTTACGAACTTGTTTACAAAGAAACAATTTTTGGATTTAGTTTTTATTTATATTTAATTTTTAGAAAATAAAACTAAGAATCATTCTAATTAAATTTCTAGCAGCATTTCCAGCTTCATTTTTATTTCTCTATATATTACGAAGAAATTCTCTCGTTACATGAAATCAATCAAATAAAGTAAACGAAATCAACTCTTAAAACAATGACTTCGTTGGGATGGATATTCTGCATACGTTGTACTAATATTTATATATTTTTTTATTTTTACCTTTTATTTAAATTTTATCATAAAATGTAGCATTGAATTATATTGTGCGAGAGGAATTATTGGATTTGGCATGGAAAAACTGAAGTGAAGGCATAAAAATATGCAATACTCATATTTCATTATTCTGTTAAACGTATTTTCTCAAGGTTCTAATGCCATACAACCCTTGATATGAAGTTGATACTACATTTTGTGGAGAGTTATTTGTGGTTTCATGAATAATTGTCAAAATTTATGAAAATATGAAGAAAACCTGGGAATGTCAAAAATCGTGTTTTTTTTACATCTTGAAAAAAAATCAGATACTGTAATATGCAAGTAAATATGTTCGAATTTGAAATACTCATTTTTTAACAATGCCTACTTATTGTACTTTATAAACAAAATAGGACACATTGATATATGATTGCGTAAACGTGACTGGTACACGAATTAAAAATATTTCCAAAATTCTTAGTCTTTAATAAAATGCTCAAAATGGGATAGATTGATAGAAACGAATGAGGAGAATAAATAATAATTGATTAGAGAAATAATTCACCATGCAACCAATTAAAAAGCAAAAAGCCGAATGGAAATTCAAGTACGTAGTCGTAAAGCTAAGCTCGTATGTACTACATTCATTTGGAAAGAAGCATATATAAGAGCCACAAGGCAACGGCGAGGGGCTGGGTCTTCTCTGGCAGTAATGTCTCTAGGGAAGAATGGAAAGAAATTAATCCATGTTACCACGCTGCCACATCGATCTTTCTGTCGATTAATTACTTTGACTTCACGCACAGACTGGATGTCCTCCCTCATGCTTCTGGGAAAACAAAGTTTCTCTTCTACATTTTCAGTATTCTTGGGTTAATGCTTAAAATCTGCAAGGGATGGTTTCCACAAACAAACAGTGGAGAAATAATTAAAATATTGAAAAACTGACCCGCGTTTTTCGCTTAGAATTAATCTCTAAACGACAGTTCATATTTTATATATCTTTAATTAATTTTACATTTATTTAATTTTATTAATAAGCAAAATTTATTTTATCCCTCTTTTTTCAATAATACCTTTCAGAGAAATCATAATAATAGGAATGTTTTGTGACGGAAGAAAACAACTGAAAATTAATTCCTACAAACGGCGAAAGCATGGAATATTTCGAATTATATCTTTTGCCTCAAAAATGACCTGCGTTTTTAACGTTTAGTATCCTCGTTTAAATATTATCCTAGTTTCTTAACCAGAAATTGAAGTTTGGAGAAGAGAAGGCCATGTTTCAAATTATGTCACTGTTCGTTGAAACAATAACGGAATATTCTCTTTACTTGGAAGAACTAAATTCTTGTAAATGGAATTGATTCACTTGGAATCAAAAGAGACCAAGTGAAAGACGTAGCAGACGCCTTCGAAGGAAATAAAAATATTTTCTCCCGACTAAGTAAAAAGGTCATGCACACGGCTAATTGGTTTCCAGTAACTTTCAGTGGCAGCCACTTCATTAGCGAATAATTCTTTTCTCAGCATTGAAGAATCTTTGTTCCTTCGGATCAGATAATAAATGCTAAAGAACGTTTATAATTCACCGCACTGACGAAAAGAAATGAGTTTTATGTGAATATATATCACCTATACTCCATTAGTAAATAAATATAGAGAAATCACAAATAGATTTTTGTACGTTTCAAGTTAAGGTTTGCTCCATTATGAAGTACTGTTCACTTAATTAGCACACGTGGCATGAAGCAATAATAGCACAAATCATTAATACACACTTTAGTTTACATACAATACAAATTGAAAATGCTCGTGAATAAGAGAATACTCTCCAAATGTTCACACAATAAATTAATTATGGTAAGGTTGTGTGAAAAATATAGAAATATATTCATAACCTTTGTTACTAACAACTGGGCGAAATGTATAAAATTTCTCACAAAATTTCTCACAAATTTTATGTATTTCATGCAGTTAAGAGAACATTTTATCATTCTGAAAATTATTGTCACTATGAATATGTTATTGCCAGATTGAATGAAAATTGCGTTTTGGATACGAGTCGGGACCTATAAAATAATTTTAGGAATGCCGTACATATAAACAAATCAATCTAAGAGTACTATTTTGCAAAAGCCTTTGGTCTCTATTCACCAAAAACAATCCGTGAACTTATTGTCACATCTCATTCTTCAGATTTTAATTACTAGGAAATCAGGAGAAAAATGATTGAAAAAAAACAAAAATTAAAAATCGTTCATCAATCATGTTCTCTATTTTTATGAAAGCCGATTTTTTTTACTTTTACTTATTAAGTGAGCGTAGTGAGCGTATTTTGTTATCTTTTTTTAAAAGTGCAAAATATTATATTTTCGTACAACACCTCTACTGTCACATAATTATGTTTTGCAGAAGTTCATTTGACAAATTTTTTTTATTTATAGCGCGATTTCATATTATTAATTTTGTACTGGAAATATCAACATGATGAGACGGTGACTAATATATTAACACAGCGGAGATTAACTTATAATATATAAAAAAGGATATAATAAAAATTATATTTTTGTGCTTTCTTTTATTAGATCCTACTGATTACATGATTATACATAACAAGTACCCCTTCTAGAAAAACAAATAACATTTTGGAATGAAATAACCTGAAATAGAATTTTTTTAAATGAGTGAAAGTAAACTAAGTATGTTTTGTGCTATGATTTCATTCATCATGGGCTAAACGGATGCACTGATTCCATATAACATACAAGTATAATATAATATATGTATAATAGATACTTGTATCAACCATTAGAATACCTGTATACATGTATAATAGTAAAGCAAAATAGATATTCCCAATGATTTTTGTTTTGCATGCATTACACACTTTCTTTCATTCCCAATAACTTTTAGAACCTTGTTTCTTTAATGTTGGTATATTAACTATTCGTAATAAATATTTTCCACCCAAATAACGTGTCATCAGGTTTTAATTATTGATACAAGTTAAAGAAAAATAAATGGATTGATTTTTTTCAAGATAATATTGTTTCCAACTTTGTGATGAGAGTATTCAGAGTTATTAGTAAATAAATCTAATATATAAAATCTGTTGTCAAAATTAAAATACATATAATAATTAAATTAAATAAAAAACAGTTATATGGATTACATAACTATCCAACAAAAATGAATTTCCAGATAAAAATAGGTTAAAGTAAATTCGACAAAGTGCCTCACATTACAGAAACACCACTTCCAAACAAACGAGAGTTAAGTTTCACTAATGAAACAGACATTGGTTGAGCGTACTATTTATTTGCGAGCATTGAAATCAATGAAAATAAACAGTATTTGTTCAAGCGCTCTCTGTGACTGTGGGTAGTTGTGGTGACGGTAGAATGGCGTAGGTGGAGACCGGCACAGGTAAACAATGGAGAGCGGAGAGTGTCGCGATGGTGGAGATGGGAGACACATTCGCATTCTACACGGAAATTGCAACTCCGATGTTGGTCTCCGCTAGAAAAAACAATAGCTTTGACGACGAACTCCATCAAGCACAAAGGACGCGAACGAGAGAATAGATCAGACGAGGAAACAGGAAGAGGAGAGGGACAGAAGAGGAACTAAAGAGGAAAAACGGAGATAGCCATCACAAGGGCAATTGCAAAAGAATAACAGGAAAAAAGAAGCCTTTCGAATTATTTTTTTCTCTAAGCTCGCAATTCTGTGGAGTGTATAATTTCTACATCAGACTCGGACTGTCATTGAGTCAGAAATGTCTACCAATACCTTAACACAAATTAGTTGCTTGTATATGTGGTTACATATTAATGTGCTTGATTCTGTTATATAATCCAGTGTTATTACTATTTATCTTTACCGGTAAAGTACTTATAGAACGCTATAAGTCTATTACTATAAAAAAAATACATATTTCTTATAGATCTTAATATTGTCATGGAAAATGAAGGCAGATTTATGCTGATTTATTTGTACATAATGATTTAAATACATGCATCAATTACTTAAAACTGTCATTTACCTATAAATATGGCCTGAACGCTCGTGGTAAAATAAAATAAAACTACATAACTAAATTCTAAACTGAGGAATTTACTTTTCAAAAGGAATCAAAACGTAATTATCCAGGAAGCTACAATAAAAGCATATCAAAGATTCAATTGTGGTGTGGAAGGTAAACGTCGTACCACTTTTCAAATTGTCCATTCTGGTTTCAGAGCACTCATCTTTACGCACAAGAGCAAATTTCTCTTGCCGTGAAAGTGACACTCACGGCGTAAGCGACGGTCACGTTCATGGATTTCTTTTAACAAACTTGTCATGTGTGACCTTTTCAGTTTGACAATGTGGGTGTAGTCTACTTATTTTGGCTTTGAGGAGTCAAAATAAAAATAAAAAAATATTAGGGACTACTCAATATTATGTATTCAATATGACTACTTTGTCAATTTTTTGTAAACGAAATGATTGACTAACATAATTTTAGTAATGTAAAACACAAATAATTTATAGCGTTATGTCAATAATAGTTATAATGCCAATATCATAATTACAGGAACGAGAACAAATAAGTTACATTTTATTTCCCTTTATGTTTTTATTTAAATGGAGGGAAATACCATACTATATGCTGATACACATACAAAATTTATAAACACAGACATCATGTACGTGAAACCAACTTATTGAATGCATGCATAGAATATCCAAAAGCTTCCCAAAATGGTCGTTTTAGGAATAATTCATGATACTCTGACTAACACTAGCACTCATGAGCATTCAACCACATCCACGTTATGAGATTTCAGTTTGGAGAAAGTCATAGTACTTTACATACATTCTCGTATCAAGCGGAAAATGATGGGATATTTTTATCTCATAGACGGAAGAGTAACATAATTCCTACAACCAGGGACCCAGGCACCTTCAAAATGATGTAGAAAGAAATGATGTTTTTGAAATTGAAACCTTTGGGATATCACGATGTGAGACAAATGCCTTAGCTCTAATCAAGAGTATAGCTCATTTATTCAAACTACAGTTTTGAAAAGGATTGCTAAGGACAGAGAGTCTTTGCTTATGTCACGAGAGTAAAGTTGATAGAGCCAAACAGGGTACGAGGTGTCGTACTTTTCCTGAGTGCTTCATTTCTAAAGAATTCATCCGTAAAGCCTGTCCCTAGAGGTCTTGCAATTTCTTTCTAAGAATTTGTTTTCCTCTCTAGGAGAAGAAGAAAATTGCACTAGTAATTTCCTGCGTCTCTGCGACGTTCTTGATTGCCCGAGCACTTACGAATGTCATGTATCTCCCTAAGGATTATTTCACTTTCACTTTCCTTGTTTATTACTTTTAATCATTATTAAAGAATATCCATTATTTATTTATGAACTTAATAACTATTCTCATCATATTGTTCGTAATAATTACCTCTTATGTTAGGGATGATTATTTTTCAGACATAAAAATAATTCCACTTGTTTTTTTAATTTCTTGCAACAACTCTTTCGCGAGTTTCAGTTTTTGTATAATAGCAAAAATAAATGGTATTCGTCCATAAGAAGGTTGAAAGTTTTAAATTGTTTATTTATTTCGTTATATAATGATCGTTCATAGTAGTAGTATTAGGTTTTGTATTATTGTTCATGGAAAAATATATGTATTATACTTTTAGTTCCTTTGCGTCACTTTTTATAATTTGTGGTGCGTTTTAAATTATTACATGTATAGAGCACAGGTACGTAGTTTCAAAAAAACACGCAATGTTAACTGTTCTAGTGACCTTTTAGGGTAACTTCACAAAAAATTGTAAAAATCATAACGTTTGATCTCCCCTCTTCGTTTCATGTCGAGGCCTGTTAAACCAAAACATCATTTGGAGTCGGAGATGCTGCTTCAAAAATAGGCATCGAGACAAAGGCTCGTAAAAGGCGTACATGCGCACAGCAAGATCTCATTAGGAGAAGAGGTAAACTAGTCTTGTGAGTACACCTGCACTGCACAATCATTGATCCAGTACTTTTAAGTATATTTAACTTTTTGTCTCTCATTGAGTCTTGAAAGAGGGGGAGGATACCGTTCTTCCGAAGTTTTTACGGGTTTACATTTTACATCGGAAATAGCTCTTAACATAGGGAAAGCGTCAATCGACAATGCATTGATATTGTCTGAAATTTTCAATAGAACTCAATGTCATGAATCGTTGCACATATTTTGGAGCTATTAACAGATAGAATAAATGTCAACTATTTTTCAACTAAATAGAAATTGACAGTGACTCATCTCACCATTAATTGGGAATTCAGATTTTCTGGAACCGGAACAAGACTGAACGAGATGATGTCAGCATTATTGTGAAGCCACTGATATATTTCCAGGGTAACCATTAGACATCCAGGTTGGCTCATCGAAATATACTACCTACTGGAACGATGAGTAATACGGGGATCAGCGGGCGAACTCGAGTCGGCTACCAAGCCACCCCCCCACTCTAGACTGGGTATTGCACAAAGTTGCTAACACATTGCGTCGCTCACCTCACAATCAGACATGTGTGTCATTCACAGAAATTGATATTGTGACCAGTGATGTTATCTCCTTTCTTTCACTTGATCAAGACAGTGTCGCGGATCCTCGCTCGTAGCTCGTGTTAGGTTGACCGATCCGAGCTACGGGGTTGGATGCGACGTGGGGGAAGGGGTCGAATAAGGGTCTACAAATGCAATAACTCTTTCGAGAAGATTATCATTCCATAAGTAAGTAGTATGCTTAAGAATTGATCTTCACTGTTGAACCTTCACTATCTTTTAAAATTATGCATTTGCTAGCACAGTGCTACCAATTTTAGTATGTGTTAAGCAACTATTTAAGTTCCTAAACCACTATTACATTGTTGTAGTTGAGTATATTGTGGATGTTTTACTAAACGAATGTAACGATTTATTCGAAAAGTTTGTCCTTTACATAAAAAATAGGTTTCTTTATTCTCAAAGCAGTAAATACAGTAATTAATATTTTGGTTTATTTTAAGGTTTCCTCAAGATCCTCACCTTAAAAGGAAATTGATAACAGCTACGAAAAGGAATACCTTCCAAATATTCAACAATCTGCAGTGCTCATTTTGAAAAAGCACTTTGGAGGAAGGAGGAATCATTAAACAGATTTGTTTCAGAAAAGTCTTTCGTACAATGTTTAATTTTTTTACCTCATCTTCAGAAATCACAACCTAAACGGTGGTGAAACATTGAAAGATTTTCTATAAGATTACTTAGAGCGAATCCATAAAAAATTCTCGGAAAATTCTCCCTAAAAATATATTTCGTGCAGTAAAAATGACACATCACATAAATAATTGTACCTTACTATTTACGTTTATTTCTAAATCTTCTGATTTTTTTTACTTTGTGAACTGAAGAACTAGCGCAATAAATATTGTGAACAGTCTAATAGGATCGTATTATACAGTTAATAATATCCAATTGATATTTACATTTTAAATGAATTTATCATTTTCACTATGGTTTTATTATATTTAACGTAATATTTTACAATTAATGAACATCTTGCATGTGTGAGTGGAAACTGTTTTATTATTTGGCAAACATCAGACAGTAAGGAGCAATTAATTAAATTTTAAATTTTGTTATATATTTGAATTTTTATCGTTTTTCATTGTTCCGTTAAATAAATCTAAACTTGGTATGCTCCAGAAACTTAACAAGCTTGTTTTATTTCAAAATATGTAGATTAAGATTGCTGTACTTAGGGTTGGTTTTATCATAGTTTTTATCAGTTCTATGTCAAATACGTATTGCAAATATAGTAATGAATTCTATTGATATTACTTTTTTAAGATAATTTAAGAATTAATCTACATTGAACCATGTACTCACAAACAATGAACTTTTTTTATAATATTATGCACATGGTTTTAACACACAAATACATGGATTTTGATAAATAGTTGTAACTTTAATAGTCTCTTGTCCCACTAAAAGAACTCCACTGTAGTAAAACATAAAACTATTATATATAAGTGAAAAACTTCAATGATAACCTGCATAGGTTTATAAGGAGGTTCAACCGGCCGAGCCCCCGAGACAAGAACTGTGCCAGGCAACCGGATCACAGGCCCGACACAAGAGTCAGCGTTCCAGTAGTTACTATATTTCAGTGTTAAAAATATTGAGACTACTTTCTATAAAATGTTTTAATTCTTGTTGCAAACATTTTCTCTCTGTTACTTATTAGTCGAATCTGCATAATTCTTGAACAAACTATCACTACTGTTTGATCCTGGGTAATTTGTTTCAAACGATATTTGCGAAAATTTGAATTCTGGAAAACTTTGTTGTCAATTTTTTCAAAAATAAATTTCAGTAGTATCTTAAATTCTCATACACATGTAATGGAGCACTATAACGTGAAAAACTTTTTCACCGTTCATCTGAAAAAGGTAAAAGAGATCGGTATCTTGGAAAGAGTGCTATAATTTAAGAATACGTTGTACATAAGTTTTGTCAATTATGACAGTGCATCAACTTTCAGATGTGGCTCATCATCGATTTTAGATACACGGTTGACTTCAGGGGTGTCACAGACAACCAGAAACAAACAAAGTGTCTAAAATATGGTGAATTTATTTCGAAATGTGACAAAGAGATATGAAATATCTCTTCAGGCGGTGTGAATGAAATGGTTTGAAGGTAAGTGTAGCAGAATTCTACATAGTCTAGAAAACTAACAAGTAAATAGTTCATTGTGTTCATTAACTAACAAGTGAATACAGATTGTTCAATCATTGCTTCTAGAACAAACTAATTACTACGTCTTTCTAGAAACTAACAAGTGAAGTAATTGTAGCAATGTGTCGTTAAGTGACGTATAATACAGATTGTTCAATCATTGCTTCTAGAACAAACTAATTACTACGTCTTTCTAGAAACTAACAAGTGAAGTAATTGTAGCAATATGTCGTTAAGTGACGTATAATATAATCGAAACTATGAAAATACTAAAACAAGTGACTAAAATTAGTGACTCCTTTATTCCCCGAAGCCAGTGTAACAAAGGGAACAATACTTATTTAGAAGACAAGATCGTCGCTCTTGTTAGTTACTCGCTAATGCGCGAACGTGTCAGCATTAACTTCGGTGCCGAGTCACTTTCTATATTTCGGCCTCCAAGTCACGTATTCACTCAGCAGCCATTAATTCAATGCCTAGCTGCATTGCTATGTATTCTATATAATTTTACAAACAGTAAGAATTAATCTCAGTTTGCGAAGTCACGTAAAAGCATTTATTCTGACATTTGTCAAGTACATTCGACAAGGATATATCGAATGTCAATCGTATCATCATAGACAATTGTTAATATACTGTGTAAATTAACTATTTTATGAAAGTTTTATAAATGTAAAAAGTCACCAGCTCAAGAACTATAGTGAAGTGTGCTACAAACAATAGTGTCTACTCCAGGTAGTATTTTGTGGACCTGGAAGACCACTAACTCTAAAACCAGGATTACTCCAGAACTTGTGAGTCAGCAGATCTCTACTTTAATGTTATTTAGATTTTGTTTTCCGACCGCATAAGCATGATTTCTATTGTCATACATGACTAATTGACCAAACGACTAATGCATTCTAATATATTTCAGTGTTATGTATTTCAAGTTGATATCTGCCAATTCTCATTCTGGCCATTAAACTAATCAGTGCCTTTTTACATTGAACTTACGTTAGTATTTTTCTTCGTAGTTAGTTCACTTATATTTTTACTTTTGTATTTTTAATTATTTATTTATTTTGAAGGGGATCTTAGCTAAAGAACACGCTGTGACAATTTATAAAGTAGTGATAATTTATTAGTTCAAGACACAATAAGATCATTACCCTGACAAAATAAATTGGTGACCTACCGAAGTGATTAATGCTATCATCATATCACTCAACGTGATACAAAATTTTAAAGCAGGGTCACATAAATATATATAAATATTGGTGATCACCGACGTGATATGCAAAAAAATTTTTTTTGCATAATAGGAATGAGATTCCTAAAGAAGTTTCGTTTTTTGACTCAGGTTCAATACAATAGAACGACGAGAGTAAATATCTTGGATACACGGATTAGAAGATTCATCGACTGTGGACACAAGTCGAATCGAAAAAGGAGCTGATAGCGAAAGAAGAAACAAGGTATGCAATTTAAATGAATTTGTTATAGTATACTAAATGTAAGGAAGGTAATGGACCTCGTTATAGCAAAGTAGAGCACGATAAACTTAAGAAACCGAAATGGTCAGATACGAACATAGATGTGAAAGAGACGGAGAGTGAATTGAAGAATGGTGGACGTGCATGATTCAAGAGGTAGCGGTCTCAAACAGAACATCATCGTGCTCCAAATCGCATCCTACTATTCCTCCCCTCTGCAACTCTGTCACCCCCACCCTTGCAATTACAAGCCTTTAGCCAACGATAGCAATATCGGCGTCCGCGACTAATATCGTCGGCGACCCTGAACAAGCGTGTGCGAACTGAGGGTAGCATTTCGCCTCTGGCACTTGGAAGGGGAAATTCGCTGGGCAATGGAAGCCAGAAGGGAATACGGACGGAGGCAGTCGGGGTTGGGACGGAGCGGCGCTCCGTGGGGTAGCAGCGGCAGATACGAACATCAAAAGCGCCGCAATCGTCGCGCGCGAATGGATAGTGACGATGTGACCGAATCACGAGCGACGCACCGCTGTTGAGGGATGAGCGAATTGTACCTTTCTGTTTGATTAACATTTCGATTACGTGAAGGTTTCCTGGGAAAGTTTTTTAAAAATTATTTCTCAATTACAGAAAATTATTTTCTAACTATTGAACTTTTGAAGTATTTCTCAATTATTTTAAATTTGAACTAAAAGAAAAATATAATCAGTTGATGCAATATACCAATTTTATTGTGGTTTATGAGATGTGAGTGAACTAATCAATGGAACTGAAACATTTCCAGATACAAGATGAAAGTAAACATTATATATTCTATGATTGTCGTTGTCAGGAGATAGGTTGATATAAATAGCTTTGTCGGGGTCAAATATAAGTCCAAATTATATTGAACACGAATGAAGCAGGATATTAGCTAGAAACTATGGTGATTGAAATTAAGAGGTATAATTTAGCACTATACCAATTTGCATCAGTAAAATTATTTTACATGTCATATAAACTTCATTTTATCGTGTACAAT
Source organism: Laupala kohalensis (assembly GCA_002313205.1). Classification (NCBI taxonomy): domain Eukaryota; kingdom Metazoa; phylum Arthropoda; class Insecta; order Orthoptera; family Trigonidiidae; genus Laupala; species Laupala kohalensis. The sequence continues at coordinate 1,020,941 of NNCF01128804.1, forward strand.
ATCTAGAGAGAGGTAAATTATGTAACTAGTAACAAAAGAAACATAGTTTTAGTGTGACGATTTAAAATGTTGAAACATAGTATGTAATGCAGAGGATGGAAAAAGGTAACAGCAAGAGCAAATGCATATGCGTCAATAAATTCTAAACTTACAAATGAAAAAAATATAATAAATTGCAAAAAGATCCATCAAGAAGACAAAGGAATGAAAACAATTGGGATACATCAACGGTCCTGTATCCATCATAAACGAGTAACCAATTACAATTAATATGCCAATAGCAATATTCAAGAGAGAGAAGTAATACACAAAATGTTTGCCTAAATATTAAAATTCAATATAATGAGTATTTGAAAGAGAATGGGGAAAGAAATCCCTATGAATGTTTTACTCAAGTATTACGTGTTGGTGCTATGAGAAGTCCATAGTAAAAAATCACAATCTACGAGAAAGTCAGAATATAAATAACTTATGGATTTATTAGAAAGCGACATTGGAAAAATCGAAAAGGGGGTGAGAAGGAAGGGTTGTGGAGAAAGGCATTGCGTTCGTTGTCTGCTGGACCCTTACACTGGTGGCAGCGTGGGAGCGGCGTGTGCATATGATGGATGGGAACGACAGGATGTCGGTACATGCACTCGCGGCGACAAGCCCGGCTGCGCGAAACACCGGGCGGAGACGGGCTGGCGGATGGAACTATGGAGAGAGCTGCGGGCGGGCAAGCGGACTGGCAGCGGGTGCGAAGTAAATCTTCATTGTGACGTGCCACACTCACAGCCAGGCACCATCTCCCACCGCCAGCTCTAGTGTTTCGTCCCCACATCATCACCTCGTAATTCCCACCAACACCGCCATCTCTGGCATCACCCAAGAGCCGTTCCAAAGCCCAATCATCATAACTACTTTTGTTTACAACCACTTCTTTACTACTACGTCATCACTTCCGACAACACTGTTATGTCTCGTATGGAGGTTGAAGAGAGGTTTGTTTCGTACGCTGAAGAGAGAAGGCAAAGTGCAAGGAAAAGCATCATGCTTTTGATGCTGTTGAAGCATACAAATTCATTTTGTACTACTATCCACTTCGTTTTTCATTCCTCATTTTGAAAACACTACTATTTACTCTGAACTCAAGTCGCGAACAAATTGAATTGACTAAACTCTGAAATAAGTCGATGATTTTCACGGAATGTACTTGTATTATCAAATCTAGAATATTATTTATTGTTATTGTTTTCATTATTCTATGTCAGCCCGTGTAGAGATGGGTTACCCCAACTGCGTCATTCGGGTTATTTTCGGCATAACAAGTGTAATTATTTACTGAATTTTTTTATTGTTTCATTCGTTTGACCTTGAGGGTTGTTTTTTACTAATACTGCGAAAATATTTTTAGTTATCTTCTATATATAACATAGTTTTTAATGCACATAAAATGTAGATATATTGTGTTCGTATATTTTTGTCCATTGCGAGGATTCAGAAAATGCTCATGTCTGAGAAACAAATAACATTGAATCAAAATGGTGACTAGTAGGTTTAATAAGTTCATTCTCTCAGAAGTACGACAAACAGAATTTAATCATGTTATCCATAGATATTTCCTTCAAACGCCGTTCATTTATTACATTAAGACGTAAGGGTTGAAAGTAACCCGTGACAGCAAATAAAAATTTCATATTTTTTGTGCACAGTATCTTTAAATCATTAAATGTTTTATTTGCTTTATAAATTGTTTTCGTCCAATTGCAGAGAAAATGTAAACATAATTATACTTAACCATTGTCTCACGGATGTGTTTCGACTCGAAATTCTTGTATTTGCCGAAACAATAAACAATTATCTGTTATCGGGAGGAATAATGTCTGTGATAGATACTCGATTCCAGAAGCTTAGATTTTTTGGAATCGTTTAACTCAAACGAAGCAACTTGACCTGAATATTTCTGGAATATTTATAATAATGTGGTTGTTATTACTAGCATCCAGTCATCAAATGCGACCCTATAATATAATGTATAATGTGATAACAAAAACAATATTGATTTCAGTTTATATTTACTTTATCTCCTTCTATTACTATATCTACTTCGTAGCATGTACTTCTTCTACTACCACTCTCAAATTATAATAATAAACACAATGTATTGGTGATATTCCTAGAATTAACCATCAATAGAATTAACCAGTTCAATGTAATTCGTCTTCTCATTTCACTTAACATGAAGGGTTTTTAAAGAGAAAAGAAGGATACTCAATTTAGGAAAGTAAATTAAACGAAATTTTCCATTTGATATTTGTGTTAAAAATGTCTTATCGATTTATAAAAGATATCTTATGTATCTAGAAATGTTTCAACCAACCTAAACTCAATTTACATTCGCAATTTAATATTTCCTTCGTTTTATTTCAATTGATATCAATATGATAGGTTTTACGTAAAGAGGATGGTTTCAAACCCAATAAAGTGGCTGTGGAAATTATTAAAAATATCTGTAAAAGAAAATTTAATTTACGTCAGGACAATGTTGATGAAGGCTCAGCTAATCCTGATCACGAACGTTCCCAGCTTCTCCATCATCCTTTTCTTCCCTCGGAGTGACGTTACGCGATGCCCTCCGAGGCCCTTCCATCGTGTCTCACCGCAAATGAAAACTGGGACGGAGGACTGGCAGGCCACTTAATTAATTCGATATCAAACAAACGGAGCGAAGGTAAACGAAAAGTGAGGATAGAAATGAAAGACGTTTTGGGTTAGTGATGATCGATAAGAAATGAATGTCAGCTGCAGTTATAGTAGGCTCAATGGTATAAGAACCTGAAGGTGTCAGCCCCTGCACCAAGAGTTTGTGGGATCGAATCTTGCCAGAGACATGACTGGTAGTAAATGTAATTTTGTTTTTGACCTAATAGCCCCTGCCAACATCGTCATTCCGATGAACACAATAATGTCAAAATCTTGTGAAATCTTACCTCACGGCTTCACCCATTATCTTGTTTACTCCATGAAACATCAGGATCGAATGATAAAAAGTGACGTTGGGTGTCACACGCCGTGGGAGAGAACTATTTGTAAACATTTCTTGTTTTTGACTACGTAATTAGCAAATTAAACAAAATAATAAAAATAATATACTAATACACAAAATTACATAAAAATAGACACATTGATAATTTACCTCACATGAAACAAGTAGATGGTTTCTTCTGCAATTAAATTTTACGGAATTTTTTAAAACTCCTGTTTTATTAAAGAAAAAATCTTAATTATAATCTATATTTGAAAGTTTTTCTATTTTGAATTTAGGAATTTCTACTGAACAATGCAATCCCATTAAAGTAGAAAACTGAATTTTACAAGAAATAAAATTAAGAGTTGAGTACAATAAATATGTGAGTAGTAAAAGGAGTAAACAACAGAAAATTAGAAAATAAGATTGAAAAAATAATGACAAGAGGATTTTCGCGTCTATTTTCAGCAATACAGACGTTTTAATGGTGTCATTAATTTCATTCACCCATTTCGTACAATTAAAGGTGTGTCGTCTACTAATCAACTTCCCCACTCGATTATACGCTTCTGCTGGTAGACTCTGCCCTCAAAAAACACGCCCTCTCCAAAGTTCGTTTTTCTGTTTTTAAAGGTGTGGCAATACTTAAGTTTTGTATGTCATTAATTACTGCGACTTTGCAAAATCCTTGCTATTGAGAATTATATAAAGGAATTTTCTACCAATTTTACCATTTTTTTAAGATTTCAAAACAAAATCATAATTACATAGTTGAACAAAACGGTATTATTATATTCATATTTTGTGATCATTATTTTTTCGCAGTATTATATCTGATAATTAGGAAGATAATTAATTACATGTGAAGACTCGCTACCTAACTTAGGATGATGTGCATTTGCTCGTGTGGTGATCTGGACGTCAATGTGGTCCACTGAAAACTACGTGGCGTTGTGCTATTACGTTACAAATATTATTCATTGTAACAGCTTGTCATCGAATTTTATTTATTTATATTCATTTTTTTAGGTAAATTTCTTTTTTCAATACTTCGTATGACGATTCCGTCAAGTTGTCAATTAAAATATAAACCTCGTACCTCTGTTTCATTTAATTTAACTGTGAAGTAATATATTCCAGACTCACTATTTTACTCAAGCTTTGCGATTTAACTTCTTGTATTGAAATACTCTTTTTCTGAATGAACGTTTAATTTCTAGAGAAAGAACTCCATGAACAGGTCTCCTCAGTGGGATGTAATGTTGTTATGAACCATTATGTTCTTCAGAGCGCACGTCAAAAGTAATCTCTTTGCCCAACTGCTACCGAGAGATCTCTAAGACCAGTTCTGTGTTGCTGGCAAAGAAGAGACTTAAGCAAGGAACATGGCGTCGTTTACATTTCTAGCAAGCGGCTGTTAAAGAAGACTGAGCAACGAAACGCCAAGAGAAATTGTTCATGAAGTCAGGACGATTGCGTATACTTTGGCAAAAGAATTCAAACATACTCAATCAGGATTTACTTCTTATGCAAAACTTTTAATTTGGTTGAGCACAGGTAAATGTGAGCACAAGGTAAGAAAATATGTTTGTTTTCATAATTTAAGAATGGTAACATTGATCTAAACAGAAATCTATCTCTTAAAGGTGTTCATCGACAGGTTATGTCTTAGAATTAAATGGAAAATTACAAGTATGTTTAATATGAGAATCATTACTTCACTAAACAGAAAATAGGTGATAATTTAAATGGAAATCTTTTACCTCTCAAAACTTTAACACGACAGGAATATATTAGAGCGTTAAACTACATGATGGATCTTAGTAATTGCGCATGACTGTCCATGGAAGATAATAATTGGCACTGATTGTGCCTCAACATGGTTTCTCTGTCTTACTCATTCCCTTTTGTCTCTGTTGTTAAACAACCGGACATTCATAATATTAATAATTAATGAATAATTATAATGAACCCTTAATGCATAAGCATGAATAAGTGAGAGTTCACTTTAAATTAAATACTACCGAAAAGTATTAGGAAATATTTGCTCCTAAACACTGGTATCTAACTAATCATCTAAACACAGAAAGAAATTCAAAAACAAAAGAAAATGGAAAACTAAAGAAATTTATTTATTTTGCACCGATTATTGTCTGACCTATTTATTTTTTTTAACACCAAATTTTATAAAAACCTAGTATGTAAATAAGAGTTACAGAAAAGACATCAAATTTGTTGGTAGATATTTCTCAGACGTACGTACTTTGCTGCTTAATACACCATTCCCCACTTTGAGATTCAGGAAAATACCACTCACCTGTAAAGAAATACATAAATAATTACGAGTTTTGGAGATATCAACACAATATTCGTTGCTACGTTTTTTTTTAATTTTACACATTTCATTTACTACAAAAATGTTTTGCAATGGAATATTTATCCTAAAAGTACAAATACACAATAATAGTATAGTAGAGAATAAAAGAAAGCGCCAACTGAATCTCCCATGAGCACCTTAGCCTTTCGTCCACTTCAATTATCTTTATGAAATGAGTCTCAAGCGAATTTTCTTTTATTGATCGAGTCAACGTTAATTTCTTTTTCTACAGCATCAATAGTACGTGTTCTTCTTTAATGGTTTTCTCGATCCAAACATTGAATAGTTCATCACAATGTAAATAGAAGTGGTTTTGCGTTTGTAATAATTTTAATGTGTTATTAAATACTATTATAACAGTAATAAATATCACTATATGGTAAAATACAAAAAAAAGCGATATTAATGTGCTCTTATATAACAATATTTGTATACAAGATGAAAATATCATTATTCTCTCGTATAAGATCTGAAATAAAGATAATTCAAGACAGTTAAAACTAAGTGAAAATTCGCCATGGGTTTTAAAAATACTACGATGTTCAGAAATATTATGAGAGGTATGTGACAAATATTGAAAGATCACTAGCCATGATTATTTCTGTGAGTACTGATCTGAGAGAAAAATGCCGACAGTTCTCGAATTACCTTCAGGAAGAATGAGTACTGTTTGTCGTTTATTTCAATGCCCTAACGTTTAATAAAGCTTCAGTCTATAGAAATTCACATTAATGCGTTTGAGTGGTGTAAAGTTACTATCTTACACCATTAAACGGAATCGTGGGACTCAGTTATTGAACATTTTCTAAAGAGGAAAGCGAATTTAAATGGAATCACCATGTTGTGGACCAAGAGAAAACATGAATCCCTCAATCAAGCAGAGACGGAAGGGGAACCTTTGTGGTTCCTTTGTGACAGCCCGGTCTCACTACGGTCTTTTTATTTACTCTCCTCCTTTGATGAGGTTAGCCCAGATCAGAGCGCTTTTCCTGCTGTAAAAACAGAAAGTCATAATTCTCCATTCAGCATGATGACTTCTTTGCTTAATCCTGTTGAAACTGGCTCAGTAGCGGCTTCTCTCGATTTAACAGCATCTGGGTCGATAAACCTTTCCCACTCATCTGGACAGTGATTCGTCCCATCTTCCCTTCTATGAAATGGTATGAAGGTCGCGGAGGAAATAAAATACGCGTATACTTGGTTCAGGTTCTACCGATTTCGAGAAAAAACGAGATTACGACCACATGGCTTCAATTTTTGAAAAAAGACGAATGAAAATTTTACTCTCAAAAATAATCAACGTGAGGACAGAAAAGGATTCCTATTCATAAGAACGAAAAAACGAGAAATATTAATTGGAACCGAAGAGTAAGGTTTGCTCGAGAGCTTCGTCTCGTTAAAGGAATCTTACTCAGAAATGGCGGTTGCGGTTGTAACGCTGAAAGAGCAAAGAGAAAAAGGAGGCGAGGACTCCTTCAGCGCAAAGAAAAGTCCAAAGAGATCACGAGGAAAAAGTCAGCGAGTAAGAGCAAGATAAAACGCAGAGGAACCAGCATGCCATTATCTAGTACGTTATTACAATAAGATCATCATACATGAATATTTCTAGTTTTTCATCTCGATACCTTATCCTTAAGCATTTATCGCAACAAAAGTTTCATGAATATAATAACACCATGACATTTCCTAGTCCACTTTTTGATGAAGGGGTAGGTAAAAGTACTGCTAAAGGATAGTGGAGGACAAAACGGAAGAGCACGATACACAACATTCCTCATCCCAATTTCAAATAGTTTCCAAAACCACCTCAATATTCATAAGAGTTACGTTGATGTCGACAAGATGTTACAGACGAACTTATCATAATTTCCTCGTTGATACCACCAACACTGGTTAGGGAGTAGAGTCTAAAAAAGATATGTTGCTATCATTGCCATGGATAATTTTCTCAGATCATTTTCCGCCAAACAAAAATACTCATGGTATCGTCTCTCGTGACATTGTTTTTACATATCTTCGGTGATTTTCTTTTAACTTTGCTTCTACATCAATATTAACCTACGTTTCTTTCCTCATTTTCTTTGTACTTGCTTCAACAAGACTTACCAATCCTCAACGACATTTTCTTCTATTATAACTGGACGTTCTACTTTTGTCAACACCGTGTACGATTTGCGTTCCAGGAAGGTAGGAAAGAAGGTAGTGAGGACAGAGGGGAAGGAATCCGACCGAAACGGCTAGAACGGAACGAGTCTGTGAGGGGGACCAGGCTGGGAGTATTACCTCCGTGGTTAATGGAGCGGATGATCGCGACTGCGCACCATCCTTGGAAGGATGAGGGTTGGAGGGATGCAAGGGGTTTGCTGAGGACGGCGCTCCACCACTCGGTTGAAGTGGGCGGGTATCGGTGCTCTGCCACCTGAGGGACGGCGAGAAGCTCATCCGATGCATCTGTATTATCCGGCTCTCTGCGGCAGAGCGATCTGCTGTCTGGGGACAATCTCGTTTTGGAATATGATGAACAACGAGTAAATAAAAGTAACATTTACCATTCAAACTCTATTTACAAAGAAATAAAAAATCGTAAAATTAAAACCAAAACATTATTTTGAATCTTATGATAAGATTTGCAGCAGCAAGTGAAACTCTTCAAATCTGCGCTCTGACTGTTCCCAGAGTTCCTACGTATCATAACTTAACATTTTTACACTGGGTTAATAAACAGTTCCTTGAATTTTTTGCAATTGGAATTTTTTGCTCATGCATGTTATTCTGCATTATTTAGATACTGGAGAAAATCCTATGAATTAATGCGACCTAATAAACCTTGAGTTTCATTTTTCTAATTGTGAAAAGCAACACTTCTACGTGACTGAAAATGAATCCATAGCAATTACTAATTTGAACAACAAAGAAAATCATTTTAAGTAATTAATAATTATAGGCGAACAAAATTCCTTCTCATGTTGAACTCAGAATGTTAAAACAAACTAACATGTGCCATTACAATAAAATAATACGTATGCAAATAATAGAACGTCTAATAAACGTATTATTCTTAAAAAACTGGAAAACGTAATTCGTAAGTAAGCTCGACCCTATTAATGTAAGCAATAACAGGAATAAATTTAAATAATTCCAAACACTAAAGAACATCAATAAATATTTTTCTGGCGAATTGTAATGATTAGGAAACAGTAAGATATGAAACAAAAATGTTTTTCGAAAAAAATGTAAATCCCAATTTTTAATAAAGATAAACAATGTTAATCTTATTGTTATAATATATTAAAAATGTGTTGAAATTCTTTTTAAAATATAGGTATAGTAAGAAATCAATCATATTTGTTACCCTCTTAAAAAAACATTATTCTTATATGAATCTTACACGAGTACGAGTACATCCTCTTTAACAGTAGTTTGAAGTCAAAAATCAATTCAGAATGTTAAAGTATCCCCATGAGAATTCAATTTTCACAGCTATTTTCCAATTGCACCAGTTTTTGGTAATTGGTTAATCCACTTAACCACTGGCCACGGATTACCGTAAAACACTCGGCGCTTTCCGTGATCGATTCATGTGGCTCACTGAAAATCAATATGTTTGGCGAGACAGAAATCGCGCTTCGTAGCACACACTAACTCTCTCGTGGGTACTGCACGGCCACTCTAGCTCTGTGGGCTCTTTAAGACTGTACACCAATTCCTTACCTCTTGAGGACGCAAGAAATCTTGAAATGGAGATAACCACTTTAGATACGATCGTGTTTTGTTTGTTGCAGAGGTTCCTTCGACAAGAACCTCCAATTTATCAATGACATATGGATACATTAAATGTGGGATTCGCGAGATTAACCATGTATTCGATGCACGGTCGATTCTCGCACAAATTACTCAAACGTGTGTCATGAGACGCGAATCGTTGGCGAGGTAATAACAGTATACCGTGTATCACTGTCCAACGCGACATATTATCATTATGAGTCGGTTTCTGCTCGCTGAACCTTCACGTACTTCACAACAAATTGATGACCTCTCACTTAGAATATTTATAGACCTGTGCAGAATCTACGGGGAAGAGATATTGTGTATTGGATGTTAGTGAAGCAGAGAAAAAAGAGCAGAGGTTAAATAATTACTTTGTGTCTGGAAACGGACAGGAGTAGGCTATTGAGCCTCCACCTCAAACCCCGCGATCCACTTATTGATTGGCACGTGCGCCGGACAAAGAAACGCGAGAAGCGGGCACCGCTCCCTCTCCTCTTTCTCTTCATGTAGATGGGAAAGGTTAACAAACCAGAAGCATCTCTTGATAGGCAATGAGTCCCTTGTACTAGCTCCAGCTGAAGACGTAAATAACAGGTCGAACTATATCCCACGAGGCTGAAAACACCACGAAGGATGTCAGAAGACATCGAGCAACCAGTATGAAAATATCAGTGGGAATAAAACAGATGAAAATAGAAACAAATATTAACAATAAAAACTTCTGAGAAATAATTTATCTATCTATTTACAACTTACATTATTATTAAAACTTTTGTTTGAAATATGACAAAATAGTAAATGCAATACAATGTCATGTATACTGTTGCAATATTGATTTCTTTCTTTTTTTAGTAAACAGTTCTGTCTCGACAAAAATAGGAGATTTTCAACTGTCGATTGATTTTCCCGACATTTTAATTCACTTTGATAATTATTATGTATTGATTGAATTTTTATTTTACATTCAAGAATCAACTTCAATCAGATGTAAAAACAATCGATAAATCATGTTCTTAAAACAAACAGAGTAATACATTAAAATTGTATATTGTTATGATGAGTGCACTATATAATTAACATTTCTTAAATTGTAATAGAACTTTAATTTTAATGGGGATGGTACAGAAATGAATGCTTTATTTTAAGAATGTTTAGTCAAGCTTCATGATTAAACACATGGTTGCCTTCAGTTAAATAGGTTGAGGAGTAAATAATATCTTTACAAGATGCAGTTTCAATTTGAGGTGTATTCTATAGTCTATTAACTAAAAACTCTTATCATATGAAGGGAACCTTATCTATTACGCAATGTAACAAAAGAAATTGCTTAACCTTTTTTATTGTGATTTTTATTTGTTTTTTTCGTAAGATTGTCAATATTACTTTAACTTGAGAAAACCTAAAACAACGTAAATAATGTTAATCAAGATGAAAAAAAAGTTTTTAGTTAGATAGTGAGGAGAGGCACGAGTACAAAATAGAATAATCATCACGTCCCAGGTTGATCTGTTGCAGTAATGTATTTTAAATATTTTCAATTATGAATAAGACTCACAGTATTTTATTCTTTACCACATGCAATTCCCAAAACTTTTCAGCAATGTTCTAGAAGATGAGTATTAAAAAGCTATTACCATTCTGCTGGATTGACAGCTTGATGATGGACATTTGGCGAATGAGATTTCATAAGCGATTAAATGGATCAGTTAATATAGTTAATAGTTGTGTTAATACGATAGTTAACTATTTATGAAATAAAAAACTAAATGTAAACACATTACTTGAAGTTTTATTAAAAATAATGTAGCAATAGGATAACTAAATGTAATAAAAATTAAAAATTAAAATATTGCTATATTTCTTTTACCTTCTTCCATGTATATGACGTTGGATGAGGAAGGTTAATGAACAACACTAGCATTAGCATAAGAAAATCACTAAAATATCAAGCCATACACTGAGTTCGATCCAAAAAACGGCAATATCTCTGAACATTTCCAACTAATGCAGTAAATCCAGGACAATAAATTGTTTTGAAATACTAATTGCAAGTTAATTTGGTTTTTTTAATGTGGCTCTGAGGATATACTTTATAAGACTGTCATTACAAAAATTAATTTTTGAAATACATGAGAGGAAATGTGCAAATTTTTCACTCATTGATATTTCAACAACGAAATCAACTAGAAACAAACCATTTCAGAATAATAAGTAATGTTCATTTCCCTTACACAATAGAGTTATCGTTTCTACAGAATGCCTACGCGACAGTTGACTACATGAACACTTTAACATTCAAGTAGCGAATTTCCTTTCCAGGGAACACATATTGCTGACAATGACTTTTTCGAAAACACTACTACTTCTTGTATTTATGAATGTACAGGTTTTATTTATATTTTAAGTAAATAATAAGAAATTGCAAAGTCACTTTCAAAATTTCATAAATGGAATGTAGATCTTCTGGAATAACCAACTAACTTTTACGCAATGCAACTCTGTATTAGATGATACTTTGAGATAAAATACTACCCAAAGATTTTTCTCTACATTAGCGAACGGAAACATATCAATTAAACGACCCCTTACACTAACTTTTTTAAATTTTAGGTTTTTTAATATTTTCAAACCATAAATATAGTAAATATAATTTACAATTTTGACGATACTCATTTCACAGTCTCAAAATATTTCATTATTTATTTCGATAATGTGAACCTTTGACGGAATGTACATAAGTATTATATCCTTTGAAGCATCGATACTTTCCGTTCTTAATTCTAAATTTTGAAGTATGTTCTCGGTATTTCTAACTTAAAATAATTATGTTAATGATATAAAGCAGAAAGCTTGCGTTTGTGAGTTTCGGAATATTGCAAATATTTCCATTAATAGCAAAATACTTTGGATAGTTGTTCTGTTACCATAACAAGGTTGAATGAATACCTAACTTATCGTATTGAAGGGTATAAGGTACTCGTAGATAGCTAATTTCTCAAAAGGTACGTAATTGATTAAGTTGCTCCGTGTTCTGTAATTTGTAACTTTGGAGAGTTAGGATGAAATACATGGTATACAAGTATAAAGCAAAATTTAATTTTTCAAATTCTACTTAGATGAACCAAGAACTACGCACGGTTCTTTTCTTCTTACACAGCTCAGAAGTACATACAGTCAAATAATCCTTGACGGTCGTAAGTGTTTTGCAGGGCAATCAAACTGGCAATCAACTCAGTGCTGAGACTTAACGTTATTGCCGCATTAAATGACATGACAAGCTTGCAATCCGCTTACGACGAACCCCGAAACACCGAGCACTTCACAACCTGCTCCTCGTTTCCTGCCACACAGCTGTGTTTGCCCGGAGCAACCAGTAGTCTCAGCGACATCCTCCCACTGCAAGTAACCTTCAGTGCGTTCCTCTTCTCACGTTTTCTTCTGTTTTATCACTTCTTACAACTCATTCATTCAATCAGCGTGCGCACAATGATTCACTTCACACTTCTTACATAGTTCGCATATCCACACCCACCTTTTGAATCATATCTCTTTCTTAACGTCCCTCACATAGCACATCCTACTAGTTCTTTTCACACATCAATTTCACTCATCTCGCACGTATAATCAGAACTCCCCCCTCCCAATTCCTTTCTCTCCATCTTCCTGCAGCTGGTCCTTCACTAATTCTAATTCATTACCACTCAAATCCATGAAAGTACTTCGATGTACCTGCTGAAATCTGGTTTCATTCGCCCTTAAAATAGGTACTTTGACAAATCGCATGTGGCTGAGTCAGAATTACTGTGCGTCATGAAGTGTAAATAAACACTGCAGTGGAAAAAGAAAACTTGAATAATGTCAAGTTCCTCACCCTCACTAGCATATAATAAAAAACAAAAAATAAAAAACATCAAGAAGTTAGTTTCTTATTAAGAGAATTTATTACGTTTTAAGATCCTGTGGTGGTTTTAGAAATATGTTAATACGCGCAACAGATAAGTTTCGTCGACATACGCTCACCCGAGTTCATATAACATGTCTAAATGTCCATCTATGTTCTCTCAAAAGTCTTTCAAACAAGTATTTTACATTTGTCCACATACAGTAATTTTAAACGGAATAGGTTGTGACATATCTAAAGAAACAAGACGAAATAAACAATATAAAATAAAATACTGCAAATAAAATTAGACTTGTACATCTCATTACAACCACTTTGGTATTAAAGCCATCGTCGACGCGCAATGTCACCCAAATCGCAGTACGTCGAGAGTGTGGAAGAAACCTACGCATTCCTCTACACAGCAAACCGCAGTAACGCGGTTGGCCATCGTCACGCGCAGCGACGTCGAGTTACGATCCCGCCGTGGCATAATTCCCGTTAATAAAGCCGTATATTGGAGAGCGTGCTGGCTCGTAGACACCATTCTCTGGTTACCCAAGACTGCTTGCTCTCCACTAGCCTTCGTGCTACCTTCATGTTCTCGTGCGTTGCTTCACGTTGCTTCACTTTGGTTTATTACTGGCCATTTACTACACATTACTCTTCTTTGAACAATCCAAGGGATTTAGTGAGGTCATGAACCTTACCAACACGTTTTAATAACATACATTACTTTCAACGCAAAAAATATGTTAAAACGTAACATTCATTTTCTTGGAACACCAAACAGGAGCTTCAGTTGGAACATGAAATTCCAAATATATAAATGATATTAGTCTATGAATGATAGTATGAGAATTCGATATCTAAAATTTTCTTCTAAGTCCAGTTCTAATACTACATCTATTTACTCGTGAAGTAAGTTCTTATTCTTGATCTAATTTCCATTCACAGATGACTACACGATTCTATTTTGTAATATGAAAAGAAAAAACATTATGAGAATTTCAGTTGATTTGAAAGAATTTCTCTTTCTCTTTGGCTAATATAAAAACAACATGAAATATTGCTGAAATGAAAAGGTTATAAAGGTTACTTATGTTATTAACGAATCTTAAAACATGACGCTTAACAAATTATTACAAGTTACATTCCTCCAATTTACTTGAAATCAATTTATTTAGGTCAATACTTCTGCGAATAGATCTTAAGTCCTTTTAGGAGTGCAAATATCCGTCCCTAATTATCGCGAAGTGTGCGTTTTCTGACAATAATTGAGAAGAAAGATATGATATACTATATTTGGTCTGTAACCATCCTCATCCACCGTTACTAGTTCTCTCAGAATATATCAACAATAGATGTCAGGCAGAGTTGGGTGACTATTTCAAAACCAATCACAGATGTTTGACCATTGTTTAATTAGTATGATTCAGAACACCGAGTTTCTCAGAGTGACCACGTTCCTCGAGCAAACTGAAAAAATATACAAGAAGACATGGATATTTCAGTGGATTTGCAAATAACGGAGATTTGACTCTGACACAAATATACAGGAAAGTTAATCTAGGAGCATTCTAGATGAAACCAGATATGAACTTCATTTCAGTTCATTGGAACAAAAAAATATATATCGCTGTCATCTGTGCGTCCCATGTTCGAAGCATTGAGCATTAGCTCCAATATATCCTATTTCACTCTACAGTTGGTCCGACCGTGCCCAAATCATATCTTCCTACCAACCCTTTTCCTCTCTCAGCCCTCGACAAGACTTCATTCCTCCACAACTTCCCGACGACGCAGTCCGGTCGCCGACGATCCAGGATCGTAGCTATGACGCGCTCTTGAGATTCCGGGGCTCGAAAATGAGGTGCGCGACCCGTCTCCAGAAGGCTGACCACGTTTCCAATTGAGTCGGATGTCGGGGATAGTGCGGGGAAACGTGGTGGGAAGTGCCACGAGACATTGATTAAACCGCGCGTAATTGTTTCGTCGACTGGCGAAGCCACGGGATTGCAACGCGCATCCGAAGGTTCTAGAAGCCTCCGAATACCCGGGTTGCTGAGCGGTATCAACAGCGACCCGGTAGAGTAGGAGCGTGCAGCATCGTGGTTTACCTAATGGCTGTTTAATGGAGCGAACACGGATCACGTGTAGCTGTGGCGGGGACTCAAGAATGCCAGAGGAAAACTAAATGTGTCTATTGTTTTAATTTCACTTTAACTCACGCGAATTGATTTAAAATATACCTTGATACTTAATTATGAATAAACAACATTACTATACGATTGCAGAATCCTAATCGAACGATCTCACATGTACAACGAAACCACCCCACAATACATCGTTTGCACTACATTGCTCTTTTACCTTCACATGATCTTGTAGTCAATTTATTACTTTATATTAATGTATAAAATGTTTTCTATTTACCCGTCATTTTCCATACAATACAAAAAGTTTGAAGCATGTACTCAACAGAAAAAACTGAATTGATAGAATATATTCCCTCTTCATTGAAACGAAGAGTACTTTCATCTACATAAGTCCCTTTCAAACACCTATATACTAACTTAAGTATACAGTTTTCATCACTAATTTGATTACATTTGAACCATTGTTTTTCTCATAGGTTTCCTGATAGATATATCCGAAATAAGATATATCTGGAGAGATACAGAAGTGTTTACAAATTTCTTTTTACAGATTATTTAGTATCCTAACCTTCATATTTCTGTTAGAAAATAGGAATATTTGTATGATTCAAAGACATAATGACGTTTTTACTTTTTTTCCACTTGAGCTGACTATCTAACATTATTTTTTAATTTTCCTTCTTTTCAAGTTTTTGTTAGCTCTTGTACATAAGTGAGGTCAATATCGTTTCAAATATAATATAATACAAGAAATATAAGTACAGGTTTCGATTTGATAATTGTGGTAAGAATAAAAAAATGTAATAACTTCTATAGTATTAATGTTACCAAAGTAGGCTATATATATAATGTTCATTGAAATAAATACATATAATTTTATGGCACTAACTTTTGTAGCTACAAAAATGTTAGTCATTTGAAATAATGATCATATCACGAATGATAAAGAATGCTTAAGTTTTCTGTCTTTATTGCTTGAGGTGTAAAACGCCGACTTGAAAACGCAAATACCACGAATTGTTTCAGTGGTAAAAAGAAGAATAAGGTCAACGTTGTCTCCTTACTTGAGATAATACTCACGTGGACCTCAGGAATTTCGTCTTTCCGAAAGCTACTCTCCAGCGTCATCTTTTTTCAACCCACTCCAGTCACCAAAATCCTCCACAAGCTGTCACGGATCCTGTCTCGATGGAGGCTATGCTCTCCTTGCATGCTCGTCTCGCTTCTGGTCCTCCAACACGTATTGATTTTGAGAATTCTTTCGGAAACTTCACTTTCGTTGTCATAACTTGGATACCTGAAATATCGCATGTTTCACGTGAAGCCCTAGCAACATAAGGAATCCAACGGTGGAATGGGAAAGTGTATTCCATGCACTACTTTATAAGGAAAAAAGAAGCAGAAATAAACTTTCTTGTAAACTTCAGGGGTCAGAAAATTGTATGAGTCTCTCGGTTTATTTTTGTACTGGTGAAATTTTTCTGGAAGGATTATTCAAAGTATAACGGAAGTCTCACTATACTCAGAAAAGCACAAAAAAATTGCGTATCATTTATTATTGTATTTCGCACTTTTAGAAAAGTGGATGTCTAATTTCGCTTGTTTTTGTTTTACTTTAAGACAGTAGAAATTATATTAAATATTTTCTGTTTCATCGAGGAAAAATATTGTTAAGTAAACTGAAATTTCTATGGTGGACGAAATAATTTTGGAGTTCATTCTACCAAATTAAAGTTTATTCACTATCACTCTCATAAATAACTCCTTAAAGAGCAAGCACTTGTATGCGATACAAACAAAGTTATCTAAAAGAAACTCATCCTAAAACGTTATGACGTATCTTAATAATACAATTCACAAGGAAAAGCTTATCTTGTACGGAAAGAAGTGGACAAAACTAAACAAGACAAAGAAGACTTCTCGAAAGCAAGCGCACCAATAATTCAGAAGATGGCGAATGTGGAGATGCAGCGACGACGAAATTCTTAGAAGAATCACTCTGCTGACGACAGCTCCGCTCCGAGAAAGGAACGAGTCGAGCGAGGTGAAAGGTGTTGAATAAAAAAGTAAAAAAACAAACAAACGAAAATTACGTAGAAAACAACACAGTTTGTTAGTATTGTAGTATGTCTGGATAAGAAGGAGAAGACAGAATACCTATTTACTATGTACGAATGACGTAACAAAACATAGAATGCTGAGGGAATATTGATTGAGATATTGTATTAGATTTTTATTCATAGTATTTTTTTTATTCCTTCGTTTTATTCACAGATAATATAAGCCGATTACGCAGACGATAATATAACTGAAAATTAGCATATCAAACGTAGAGGTGATGTCTACAGACACAATACCTCAGAAAATAAGACATGCTTCTCAGATTCATTAGTTCAAAAAATATTCGATAGAAAATGTAAATTAAGGGGGAAACAACTTAAAGTAAACGTTCGTTGAATTCAGTGACACGACAGTGACTGCAATATCACTGCTCGATCGAATATTCTCTCTTCTCCCACTTGCTTTGCATCGCGTTTCTTCCTTGAATATTCTCAGATACGTTTCTCTTCTCACCGCCAACCCTCTCGCCTGATTCTGAATTGTATGATTGGTTGTCATCTGTAACAAGTGCGTGTAACGGAACAGGAAAATGAGTTGTTTCGGCATGAAATAAAATTTGAACCAGTTTTCTTGTTATTGGGTGCATCTCTAACTTTCCAGGACGTTCTCTTGGTATCTGGAGGGAAATGAGTGATGGTCAGACGGAGACATGCGATACCCAACAAGTCACGGAAAAAGAAAAATTGGAATAAAAGCATATCTAGATGTTCAACGATCCTGGCCATACTTTTTATTGAATGAATTGTTACAGAGGAAATATATCTGGTGCAATATCCTTCGTCGTATACGTAACAGAAAGAAACGTCTCCCTTTAACATTCCTTGGTATGAAGTAGAATTCTATCTCGTCTGTTTCGTGTTCAGTTTCGTCTCTATTCTATCACTACTGGAATGCGTTCACTTTCCCAGAATTTTATTTATTATCCACGCCAATGAAATCGTATAAAATATTTTGATATATTTGGTAGGAGAATGCAAGTAATAATTTTTCACATTTACAGAATAATCATAAATTTTATTTTTAAAATAACGCAAAAAAACATTTATTAATTCTGTACAGATAATTTTAGTTGAAATCACTTGTACACGTAGCATGAGGTTCGGGTTCGAAGGACCATGAATTTACAGGCAAATTACGGAACATGAGGAAGGTGTGTTGAAACCCAGGACTGCCAACAAACAATTTAATGACATGAAACATGGAAGTTGAAAATAATGAAATAATACAAAACTGAAGGTTAGGTGATACATTGTGATGAGGTGAGACGATCCGTTCCTTCAAAGATTCAGCTCGGATGGCGTTGGGTCGATGTCGAGGTGATGGTTTTGAGTTGATGTGCAGTTGAGGTTGAATTGCTGACCGTTGATGTTGACTCATCGGGAGAATTTTGCAGAGAGAACCGAATGTCGTGGCTGCTGGTGATGGAATGTAATGTGATGTAATAGGAGGTGATGTAATGTGGGATGCTGACTGATAGCAAGTGAGGGCGGTCGCTCATCCGTGACTTTCTTGTTGGTTGCGCGCTGTCGGCGCGATCGATCGGTCGCTCGATATTGTGACGTCACTCGATATTGTGAGGTTGACCGTATTGATTGTATACATGGATCGATGGCGTGGATATTACGTAATGTTAAGTTATTGAAAATTTTTCAGATGGGGAAGTGCAACCTCGTGGATTCCAGTACAATTAAAAAAAGAGTCTGTTATTATTGTATTAAACCAGTCATACTATGTCCAACCATTTCATCTACTTTTAATTTTTTACTCAAAGGCATACATTTTGAATGGACCTATGAGGTTTGAAGAAATTGTTTACAGAAGCTCAACAATCGAGAGATGTCACTCAATATGAAAAAGAGTTTAAAGTCCACAGATTGTTCACTTGTTTAATGGAAGGTTATTAAAAAAATATCTGAACAAATACTATAGAAAAATAGCCGATTTCCTATAATTTCAACCTACGTGCATTTGATTACCAAAAATATATAAAATAAAAAATCTTATGTTAAATGAAGAAAAAAGAAACCTTCGTGAAAAATTTGTTGACGAAACTCGTAGGATCATACTTCCACCCACATTACTCGTAGAGAAGTTCTTCCCCTCATCGGCTCCATATCCAAAACCTTCTTCTACCACTGCTCTAAATAGGGGATTACGCGCAAGCGTCATGTTACATCTCACTTGACAGTTACAGTACGTAGACGCACGTATTAACGTCTTGTTGTTTATAATTATGAGGTTCTTTTATATAACTTGCTATTCACATGATGTCAACTTGAGAAATGTAATATGTAGTGAACTTGCAATTAAAATCCTATCGCTGGATATTAATTTTCTACATATAAAACAAGTGCTGGAAAAAGGTTGTAAGTGAACCATCAAAGTTATTTTATATGATTGTAAACGACTGACGCTTATTATAAAATTATTTCATTTTATAAACAATTTTCAATTAATCTACGATAATTATCTTACATAGAATAAATTAAAAAAATTAATATGTGAAGTTTTCTTTGTGTAGTACATATCAAAAGCAATCGTGTCCTGTCAAAACAAAAATAACATCGACAGCAATAAAGAAGTACGTATAATATTACATTCACAGCTTTTTTTAATTACTCCAATAACGTAAACACATAATAATCGCTGAATAATGATTATATTATTTGATTGAATGGAAAATATAACATTTTATACTTATTTTGAGCAATTAGTTATTTAAAATACTTTTAACTTAATCAAATTTGACTATTAGTGCGATGATATTAAGTCATGGAGCAGTTCCTGTTGGTCAGCCTGGCGCGAGGAGGTCTTGCTGATACACCTGCGCATAGGACATTGTCCTCCCACTCATCGGTTTCTCTTCCTACTTGATGATGAACCCGTTTGTGAGGAGTGTAGCTGTTCTCTGACAGTGCGTCACCTACTAACTGATTGCAGAAGATACACGAGAATACAAAAAAACAAAATTGGTCTGGCTGCAGATTTACCAACAATTCTCGGAAATGAAATGATATTAATAAACTAGTGAATTTTATAAGTAGATAAGGGCTCCTCCCTCAAGTTCTCGGAAAGGGTTTAAATTTGCACTCTTCCTTCCTCTTCCCTTTCTTCTTTCCTTCTATTCTTCGTTTCCGTAGTTTGTGAAATTATTTTTTCAGATTTTATATCATTTTCGATATAATGTATTGGACAACTATTTCCTTTCTTTCTTATCATCCTTGTATTTAGACATTTGTTGAATTCAGGAGGGTTTCTTTTAATGGGTATGGTCGAGATATTCGGCGAGTACCACACACGGGGAAGAGTCACTACGGCTCTTCCCAATGGTGTGAAATTGAATTTTTTTCCACCTGCAAGGGCTCTAATGACCTT
This sequence comes from Laupala kohalensis, assembly GCA_002313205.1. Lineage (NCBI taxonomy): Eukaryota > Metazoa > Arthropoda > Insecta > Orthoptera > Trigonidiidae > Laupala > Laupala kohalensis. The sequence goes on from NNCF01128804.1 coordinate 1,041,631, forward strand.
GACGTTGACGAACCCTTAAGTCCCACAAAAAGAATATAGTGCGATGGAATTATTGAATACTGAGTAACATCACAAACATGGAAATACCACTCGATTATTCATTAATCAAATAAAGTTTTTCAAATATTTGCCCCGATTTAGTGAGTGTTTATATGCAGTTTCTATACACTGGAACCTTGCTGATATCAAACATGGCGCTTGCGCATACTCATCTCTTTAGAGCTCTACTTCTACTAACACAATATCACAAGAGGCAACGTCCTTTCGGCAAAACAAAGGAGGTCGTTCGTCGCAACGTGCATAGACGGGACATGCGTATGCCTGCCACAGTGCTCACGCATGTTGGAATTAAACCAACGCCATATAATCTCTACCTTTAAACACGATATACCTTTAAACGCGAATACACAGATATAGGGAATTCATGTCTACACTCATCTACAACCCACGTGTAAGCGTTAGTAGGTCTCCAACTCTTTGTTTGAATATTATCTTGATCCACTTGATACTTTTACCATCATCATGAAGTAGTATACAAGGGTTGAAGACTCAACTATAATTTTTACAAAGACACTGCTTGCACATGGGTTGAAAGAAATGAGGAATTGAAATTCAAGGTATTGAGAAAACTATCATGCACCTACTCCTATAATATATAGTCTTCTAGCATTAAATTTTAAAGGTTGATATACACTTCTTACATTTATACGTAATCATTTACCCTTACTTATATTAAACCCTCAATTGAATAAGTTTTGTATATTTCCGATCCATGAAATGGTACCAAAAATACATCAAGTCCGCTTGTCTCTTACACTTCCATCACCAACTTACGTATTCATCCAACGTTTATATCATTCAGTCATACATTATCTTTGATCGTCTGACTATTTTAAAAATAAAATCGAAAAACATTTTTTGGCAAAGAAAACCTAAAAATTTGTATAATATATAACGGTAATGAATAAAACTAGTTCATATTAGTTCAGTCATATACTTCCACATAACATTCTTCTTATCCTTCTCTAACTTCCACATCCTTCTTAAAATAAAATGAAGCAACAGGATTTGTCGGTCGTAAGTAAAAGACTTCACAAGTCTGGTATCTTTGAGAGATAGCTTTCAGTGTCAATTTTTAGCACATAGACTACTTCCTTTACTCCATCGTAATTCATGTGAGAGCGTTTTTCTTCCAGCATCAGTACACAATAAAATTTTAGTGTTTAGGTTGACTACATTCCGGGATTTGGAAAACATTGAATATTCTCTCATGCAAAATATTATTTTGTATTTGAATTCCATCACCACAAGAAAGTTTCCTAGGTAGTAAATATAAAACCTTTTGAAACAAGGACATAAAAATGATATTGAGAGAATAATACGTTAATATTGAAGAAGTTAACAAAATAAAGGGAACAACGTTTACTAACGAGACTTTTTTTTCTTTGAAATGATAAGATACCACGAACTCACAATCAAGTAAATAACATGAATTGAATATTGATTATTTATTAGTCATGCCAAATATTGTATGTAAAATAACGATTTCAATTGAAAGTGGAGTAGTTTACATTAAACTAGTCGACATGAGCAGTGTTCCGAATACTAGGGTCCAACGCATTAGAAATAATTGTGCGGTGTATTTCGTTTTCGATATTTTTTGTGAGAGTGTTGTAGTTTTGCGTGGTTTATTGCAACTATTTGGGTGAAAAGTTTCATTGAGATATATAGTTCATAGGTTGTGTAAGGAAAGAACAAAAATTTCTTATTCTGAGATGTAGTCTCTGACAGCGGAGACGAAGAGGAAGCGCGCGTCTTTGTCTCCGAAGTATTGCTGAGTGCAGGTTTGAATCCCGCTCGGTTGAGACGAGTGAGATTTTCAGATGAGGTTCGCTCACATAAACCAAATTATTATGTTTCGGTACCTTAAATTCCTCAGCAACCAAACATCTCTCTTTCCCACTCTTTCATTCATGATTAGGGGGAAAGCAGAACACTTTGTCTAATCATTACCACATTAGACGTCATAAATAAATAAAAAGTTAATTTTCAGAAATCTCTTAAATTCCACTGCCAGGTAACAGATTAATTATGTTGAATGAAAATGGGATTCAGGTCCGAGATTCGAACTCGGGACCTCCAGCTTAGCGCGTTGATGCGCCACCAATGAACTCCAGAATTGGAAAATATCTATCCACAATAAAGAACCTCCTAAGGGAGTTGCCTCATATGAGGATAATGATCTCAATGCGATCTTAACGGTCTGCGGGTCTCGCAAGTTGAATTTCAATGGTAGACTCGGCCCAGAGGTGAATAGGGTGTCGCAATTGGTTGCGCATCACCCCAGTTAGCTGAAAGACCCGAGTTTGAATCTCGGTACCATCTGAAAGTCAGTTGAGTAGTTAAAACCAATACTTCGAATACTTCACTACAATTTAAAATCTCAAAATTTGAAATAGTCACCATTATAAAACGTTATTCAAATGAATAAAACGATTGAGTGAAACGAACTAGTGGAATGACGAGAAGTAGAAAAATACTTCGCAAAAATAAAAGAAAATATTCGATTCCCCTTAATCGTATTTTTTCTCATTAAAGTAACAAATTCGTTAGTCCATCCCTATTCACAAAATGCATCTAATAGAACTTGGATGTTGACGGATTTATTAGGGTTGCGTTGTAACAGTGGCAGACGACAAACATTCGCGTCGGAGGGCGAGTACTGGCAGGGAACGAAGGGCGACGGCGTGAAAATGATGAGATCAAATGGGGATGATAAGAAAAGTTGCAATGATGAGATCAACGTGACGATAAGCTGACGTGATATCGGAACGCGGTGAGCTACCTACTCGTAGAGGCTTATCGATGTGGACATGAAAAGAAGAAAAATATCGGCTTGATGCGTGCAAGATATTCCGGATAGCAATGCAAATATCATGTAACGGCTAGGCAATTATTTGTTGATTCTCTTAGAAAATAACACTGATTTGATACAAAATAATTAAATGTACGCAAACTACACTAAATCCAAAATTTTGATGTTGAAATTAGATATATTTTTTACATTTTTCGAAGGATGATAGTGGCAATAAATATTTGTTAAGAATGAACTTCATTGCAATAATTTAGATTGTTCTTAGAAAACCATTTGTTAACAAAGAATACTCCATGTTAATAATAATTATAATATTATTGAGAGTATAAATGAGTGTGTTTTTTATCTAAGATATTTCGAACATACACATGAGAAATATTTTGGATTTTATCCTAAAAATTATTAATTGAAATTTTTAGGTTCATATTTCCACTGCAAGCTATATTCTAAGAAGCTCTCACCAAAACATCAACTCTTACGTTCTCATATTCCTTAACTACTTGATTGTTGAAAATCAATAAATCTTAGCAGGAATTGTACTAAGATGTTTGGCTATGGGTCCTTTTAAACGATAACTGTGAAAACAAAAATAATTCCTCTCGATAAAAATATTTGAAATACAAAGCAACATTCTATCGTAACGGGCATCGAAATGATATTTGTTCTTAATGTGAGTAGAGTTTTCTCCTTGACGTTTCCTATTGTCACGAAGCAAATCAAGCTTCAGTGAAGAATGGCATTGTGTAAAGCTTTTTAATAATTAATTAAATATTAATTAAATCTACCGTAGCTCTTCTTATTTATTAATGTAAAATAAATTATTATTATTATAAATAGAGAAAATTATCAGTTGTTTCTCCTAAGAAGTCATATATAATTATCGCTATGGAGAGATGCTTGAATTCCGTGTACACTCATCTAAAGTATCTGCTGGTAAAAATATCTCCTGGACTAAGAGTAAAGGATCATAAGGCTTGGGTCACAAAAATTTTCGGAGTTCCAATATGAATATGTATCTATAAAAAGAAAATAACAAAAAGAGGATAACATAGTACAGTGAAAAGAAATTGTTCTAGAACATGCATGATTTGTTGAATGATAAAGTGTACATAGAAAAATGTTATGACAGACTTCTATTTAACAAATGCATTTTATTAATTTTAAATTGTTAAGTTCATTTCAGTGTTGCTTTCAGTAACAGAAACGTTCTTATAAAGTATTTTTAAGTAATCAACAAGCAATTACTGCAATTTATAGAATGAAACTTCAAGACGCAAAAATAAAATAATAGTGATAATAACGAGAGTTAGTCGAAATTGGCAAACCACGAGTAAACGAGCCTCCAAAGCTACTGCGATGGTAGCAAAGCAAAATATAAAGGAGACGCCAGACCACTACTACAAGAATGGCAGACAAGGAAAGACTGAGGGCGCGATGGAGACGAGAGACTCATTTGTTATTCGCAAAGCGCAAGGCGGCAGCGTCGGGGCGGGCGCGCGAATTAGCCCCGCTGATGTAGCACTCCTGCTCACCCCCTGCGAGGCTTTACTGCCCCGCCTACCGACCATGCCCTTGTTTCTGGCACGGAACTCTCCTTGCTTGCACGTCTCTGTAATGCCGCACACCCCCAGTGCCACCTTTGGCATGACCATCGCTCGTCAGAGGAAGGACTCGACCACGCTACTTCCAGCTCACGTTGTGAACAAATGGGAAATGTTTCTTGATTGACCGGAAAAAGAGATTCACAAGTATGAAGAATTCACAATGATAGGCATTGCAAAAAAAATCATGTTCACACTATTTAGATTCCGGAGCCTTTGCAGGTTTCGTGGTTTGTTTCATTAGATTATAATATTTCCAATAATAATATACCAAACCAAAGTTGGTTAGTTTGTCAGCTGCAGATACATTGTAGGTTAATTTAACTCATTGAAATTTTTTTTATTTAGGTTTTAGAGCAACAAACGAATGGTGTATAAGTAAACTTAAATTTCACTGTACTTTGAACATAAATGTTAACACATTTTTTTAACAACGTATATGTACTTTACATGAATAATCACAAATAAGCAGAGATAAATGCAAAGCTTCATTACGTTTTTATTATTAAGTGAAAATCCTCTTTTGTCTATCATTAATTATTTTCAATAGAACGAGTATTAAAAAACGAGATGTTTCGATAACACTTTGGTCCTATATTCATTATTACTTAGCTGGCTGGATTTTATTTTTAACAGTGATCATTTATTAACTTCAAATTATCTAAATAATTGTTTAAATCTTCACTGAATTTGATCATTCATTGTTTGAACCAATAAAAATAATGATAACATATCAGATGTTAATATTATTTTTTACTTGCTGCTAAGTAGTTCATTGTTTCTCTTGACATTCTTAGGGCTTTTAAACGGCATATTTGATAACTGACTATGTTTTTTGTAATCAACATGTATCTAGTATGTTATAATACATCGTAATTTTAGTAATAAAGTTTCGAGGATAAATGAAGGGTAGAAAACTTTGCAGTAACTACAGAAATATGCGGTCTGCTAAAAAAGCTAGAAATTTTGAAATGGGTATAAACAAAAAAAAAGAGAAAAAGAAGTAAGATTTTATGGTTTTTGGAGCAAATGAGACTGCAAACGTAGCGTGCAGACTACTTATGTTTCCGGTTGCACGATTCAAATTACAGTGCCGCCCACATCGCTTTAACCAGAGTGAACCCATAAAATTTCCATTCACTGATGCTTTTATAATGCCTGTGTATCGCCGCTGGACGAGACGTATTTTCAACTTGAATTTTGTCTTCCTTGACTAATGAAGGTTGCATCGTAAGTCAATACAACACAACCTTGATTCCACATTATTTATTTATATTCCATCATTAAGTAGGTTCTGCAAAAGAGAGTCTTGAAGGAGTGTATTCCATTGATAAATATATATTTGAATAAAATATTGTTAAATATTTCGATCGAGCAATAAAAAATTGTGAAGTTTTAGAAATATTAGAGATTAAAGAATAAATAAACATTTAAATAGTTTCATCCAAATATACTGGTCACAACTATTGATCAACCAATGGATAAGGAGTCATTGAAATCAGAAATAAATTTCCGACAACTTGCTTTCAAGATATGTATATGAAGAGTCAACCATTGCATAGAAGATACTACATATTCATATCTCTCTTTGATTGCTCAATAAACCTTGAGTTTATTTAACTTACAAGAATATCTTTCATCATATTTTTTTAGTAAAACAAATGAAATATGATGAAAGAATACACAAAACATTTATATATCTTACGCTTATAGCAAATGTTGTGTTTCTGTGAATAGTTTACTTTTTTGTATATATTCCAAAGAAACAAACCCTTTTAATATAATTAAAAGTTTTTAATCACATATAGTACACATTAGTATTCCCATGTTCATGAAAGAAATAAATAACGTTAATGTCAACAATGTATGTTTGATTTACGGAATAAAAGCAGCTGAAAAAATACCCACGAGGCTGTATCGTAGGTGATATGATTCACTCATATATTGCAAACTGCAATTCTCTGATCCAGTAAGAAAACAAAGAAAGTCTGATATTTCGCACTTTGCCTCTCGCAAATCGAAAAATCATAGAAAGGAACAAATGGATTCGCATTACGATCAAAGCGATTTTATCGATTCGAAAGTTGAAGTTTACGATGTCGTCACCAAAGCTATCTCGAGAGAGCCTGGCCTGCTAAATGACTAGATTCCACTTCAGTGATTTTATTGTCGCGTAGAAACCCTACCCTTCGAGTCCAATGCCCTTGCACTCTTACGATGTGCTCCCGACTATTTCGGCTTGTCTTGAATTGCCATCGCTGCCATGTTATTCTCGTATTTCCTACCATTTCTGAAGATATACGTCGAAGTCGCCAACACTATCTCATCACAATGTTTGTTGAAATGTTTCGAGCTCATTAAAATACAGTAACTCTTTTTTGCTTTTTACTAATTAATTTGTGATCTCAATATGAAGCAAAAGTATTTGGAAACTATCCAAAACATAACCAATCAATTGAATTACAAGTCACACTAGCGTGCACACACTAAGGAGTGGTATCTATTGGGAATAGGAAAAAGTAGTACCGATGAAAAAGTTACACGTAAAAAAGAGCAGATTTAAATTGATTAATAAAGTACGAATTCATTTATTGTTCTTTTCTGAATCATCCACGAGTCTTGCTAATGTACGAGTGATTTAAGATTTCTAACTGTCCGCAGCTCCATATTCTGATATTTAGTATGTATGTATCTCGTTTCTGCCAGCTAAGGACCACGAATGACGAGTTCCAGTAAGGCTTAGTTTTTGTGTGAGTTTACTCACTAGACACACTGAATTTTACCGAGATCAGAGGAACAGCATCTAGATAGGATCCAGATTTCTGTATCCGAGAATTACAACTGCGGTTGTTAGCCGCAGAGGGTGAACTTTTCATTCATGATAGCTATTAAAAAAGAGACGTGAAAATGAAAAGCTTCAAATTTTATCTTGCCCCACCTGGGAATTGAACCCGGGATGACTTGGTGATGAGCGATCACGCTGACACCGTAGCCACGGAGGGGACTCCTGATATTTAGTTTATTTTTAATGTTAATTGTCAGCTGAGTAAAAAGATAAGTCTAATCGCATTTTCTAGAACTTCCACAAAGTCAATGAAGAAAATCGAAAAGTTATTAAAAGGGAACGTGGAAACAAAGGCATATAATAAAATCGCTTCCATTATTAGTTTGTTTCTACGAACATTTCTGATGCAGGATCGACGAAGGTTTCGTCGAAATCGTCCCCTGGAGGAGAAAGCACAGGTCTGGCTGAGTATGTCGAGGAAAGAGAGATTTTCTATAGATACAGGGGGTTGTAAGGTTCGATGTGGGGGTGGTAGGCGACCCGTAACGTAATTCCCAGAACAATGCGCACCCGCAGCCCGCAGAACACCGCTTTCCCGACCATCCCCCTCACCGTGCTGCACAAGCCGCAGTTACCCTGCTCCAGCACTAATATTTCGCGATCCACTCCGCAAAATGTAATTAATTACGTATTAGCACTGCTCGTAATTCAATGCATTCCCCTCACTCCCATTGTTTTGGCGACCCCAAATTTTCCCTGAAGAGGTCCCCGTTCGAAGAAATCTCAAGTTTGTTCCTGTCCTTTCTGTTTTATGAATGGAGAGATGTACAACATTTGCTACTAACTCAATGTTTAACTAGGTTAAAATCAGAAATCCTGAGAAGATTCGCTTATTTGAAAACGGAAAGAAAACTAGATAATTAACAATACGAAATGCAATTATTTTAAATAATCGAACACGGTTTAATGGTTTCACTTCACGTCACATTCGATATTTACAAAAGTACAAACAACACATATTATAAATAATTATTATTTTAAAAAGGTAAATCAATTTCCATGACGTAATATTGATAAAATATACACAAAGAATTGATTTTCAATATTTCTTGTTTCAACATGAGTGGGTAATTAAAAAATTTCTTTTATGTTTCAATAAAATTTCTTTTATATTTCTATTTCGTTAATATCCTGAAAAATATTATTAAAGACAAACAATTTACCTTTTGGTAGTATTTACTTCAATGTAAATTATATTTAGTCACTCTAAAAAACATTTTAATATCAGAAGTGGTGTTCAATATAAATATGACATTTTATTATGATATTTACAACTTATTTCAAATGTGTATGAAATAATATATTGTCATAATATTGTGGCATTATTTTCAGAGTGATGTATCATGTATAAATTTTAAAATAATTCAGCTCGGACAAAAAATAATAATTTTTTTCTTGAAACTTGAAAATATACTTTTAATGTTTCAGTGTAAACACTAAAGGTATCTCAGTACTATATTTGGTACGATTAATTTAAGACTTTTTATCAGGAATGAAAGATACGACAGTGTGTAGTACAGAGTCATACTCAAAAAGTATAAACAGAAACTAATGATTGAGTTAATGATCGTAAGTCCCGCTGAACCTCACTTCCTTATTGTTTATAGAACAATTGTGCACAATTTAATGTACTTACGTACATTGTGAAAGTATGAAATCATGTCATTCGTTCATGACATAATATTCCCAGGATGTAATAATAAAATGTTCATAATTTTTATATTTATTTTGAGACACAAAACAGTATTATTGTATTATATTATGTTCACCAGCACTTGACGTTTGATATTTATTTTTAGTTCCGTTTACATGGATTGTTTCTACGTACAGTATCTCCTAAATAAAACTAATTTCTATTGTTTGCTACGTTGATACATAATGCAAAATGTAAGTCCTCACCTTTTTTTAAATAGCGATCTCACTTCTATTGAAATTTTTTAAACAGAAAAAATTATTTAGTTGTAAACAACACATACCTAACGCGACATATACGTTTTATAAAGTTATTAAGAATAAAGTGAAACGCTTTTTGAGCATACCAATAAACATAACAGTTTGCTGAAAAGAAGTAATATGGAATCTTAATTTACTGACCAAAGCTCGAGTGATTTTCCCTTCAAACCCATACAAGTAAAGTGAAATGTCTGCTCATATAAAATCACAGCGGTTAGTCGTTACTCGATCTCATGCAGAAACATGACAGAAAACTTCGTGGGAGCTCGAGGATTAATGTTGGGGAATAAATCTTACTCCTGAGTAATTAATTAATCTCGAGTTCAAACGAGGCACTAGATACGACGAGTTAACATTATAAGCTTCGAATCTCAGGGTCAATATTGATTTTTTACGTCATTAATGATCAAATATATTAGAAAACAAAATCCAGTTGATTTTCGGGGGCAGATAATATGAAAGTGCCAATAATTTCAAACATTTGGTAACAAACCATAAACGTTACAAGACAGACGCATAGTGGACATAGTTTCCATATTTAAATGTGATATACGTATATACTATAACAAGTATTGCAATCTTACAAAATGCATAGACATTTAAAATAAATTATTCATTTAAAAATATCATGAGTTTATGGAGATAGCATTATCGATAGTTCAGTAATTTACTTCTGTTTAACACTTTCTCTGCATGATATGGACAAAACTTTTAGAAGCATTTCACAAATGTATCGAACGGTAAGTAATTGACACAATTTTACAACATTTTGTATGTACATTCGTTTGAAGAATAATCAGTTTTAGTTTCGTATTTAGGAAGATTATGTTATTGTTTCCATTTCATTCCTCATTTACTGTACGAGACATAAAAAAATGGATCTTAGATAATAGAAATAGGAAGAGAAATAGAAACTACACTCACGAGTGAAATGTGAAATTTCATGGACATTTAAGCTAGAAACAGAGGGTTATTGTCTGACATTTGAGAAACCAGACAACGAAGAATCCGCAAACGGGAAAGAAGATCAAACTGAAGGATTTTGGAAACTCCAGCGCGAGGGAAAAGAAATTGGAGGCAATTTCAAGGCCCCATAAAACCTACACGGCCCAGTTAGTGCAAAGAGTCGCGCTCAAGAATGCCGCAGACCAAATTGAAGAGTTTTTACGAGCCTGGGACTTTCCGGGATCGCCCAGCCTTACGGCCAGGACATTGCGCCCAGCATCGCAATCGAACCTGAAACCTGGAAGATCCGAAGTGAACTTCTGAATTCATGTTCTTGCTACTTTCACTATAGTTTTAATGACATTCCCGTTCCGCTTCATGTATTGAACTTCAGTCTCATACATGACGTAAGTAGGTGCCCCCTGTTTCTAAAGTAGGCAGTGAAATCGACCGTATGCTCTAATGCTTCGTGTAACCGAGGATGAAATTCGATTTTCAGCTCATAATGCACTTAACACCATTCTTGCTATCTGCTATTAACAAAAGAGTATTTTTAAATTCGTAAAGAAATATCTCTTCCAAAATCATACACAATATTTTCCTCTAATTATTAACTTTTGTTTCACAATAGCGGGTTAACAGAAATATTGTTTAAATAATTTTCAGATCATTAAAGAAAAATGCAGATCATGTCGATGAAAGATCATTATTATTCTAATAATCTCTATAAATTAGAAATAAAAATAATAAATACATAATTTTAAGAAGCAATCGTGGCATAGGAAATTGAGAATTCAATGATAAAGTTCATATTATTGCAGAAGAAAATTTAATATTTAAATAAATTTTAATTGTATTGTCCATTAGCATATAAACCCAATAAATACAATAAAAGTTTCTTACAAATATCCGTAAATAGCGGACATTATATGGGGTCAGGTTTGCTCAGAATTAGAATAAATCATTTTTTTGAATAAAAGAATAAGACAATTTAAAATAATTCATTAATTCACGTAGCATAAAAACGAATAAAAATGTATTTTTGTATTTTAATGAACATTGATTGACGAAAGACAAGTTATTCTTTTATTAAAAAATAAATAAATAACGAATACAAATTTATTCTTTTACTTGATTAATATTAAATGACGATTAAAAAGTTATTGTTTTCGATTGACATGAAATAACTAATAAAAAGGTACTCTTCTTTGACGTACAATTAATAAGTTATTGTTTTATCGTGTTGCCGTCGAGAATGAATTATTTTTAGTAATACAATACAATGTGTTTTATTTTAGTTCTTGGTGCAATTAGTATCAAATGAATCTGCACTTCTTTGTGTTTCTAAGAATACATTAATCTTATGAGAATGGTGGTCATTCTGACTAAGGAGTGTGCAGGGAGAGTCCGTGGGGGGCAGTGATTCTAGACTATACTGAAGTGAGAGCACCGGTTCTTGATAAATACATCCCCATTAAAGGGTAATATGATTTTGTTCTGGGGAATATGTATTTCAATATTTTACGGATATAAAGGAATACATGGATAAAACGGAGAAAATCGTGAAAGAAATGAGGACGACGATGTGACTTGTATGGTATTTATGGACTACGAATGTGTGACAGGGTGACGAATAAACGAAGACGGGCACTGGAGAAACAAATATTTGACAATGTTTCGCTGCTAACAAATAAAAATGAACAAAAAACTTATATAGTCATTTGATAAATCTGTAATAGACTTGAAAATAACAAAAAATGCGAGATTTTTAAATAGAAGGGTGAAATTTTGTGAAGTAGAGAACGTGCGGGGATACAGTTAGTGTGATGGAGAAAGGAGAAAACAGAGAAATCGAAGATGGCAAGACGGATGAGCGAAGAATAATAAGAGTTATTTGATTAAAGTAATATGGGGGATAATAAAAAATAGAGATGAGGTGATGAATACGGTAGAGAGAGAGAATATGGAGGAATCTATACTTGAAATTCAACTCAATTTACTTAAGGAATGCAGAGAGTGCAAGGTGAAACAAACGAGGGAAAGCGGACTGATATGATGAGCGGGGTTCTTAAGGAAAAGAGTAATACGTTGCGAAGGGAATTATGGAAGAGGAGACGGAAGAGGATGGATGAGGCAGAAGTGTTCAGAAGATACATAGATTAGCAGATAGAAGTTAAGATAGAAGTGAAGAAGGTGAAGATTAAGGGTTGGGAAAATTTAAAAATGAAAAGTATGTTGGAAACTCCGATTCAAATAAGCAGCAAAAATGGTGAGAAGGATGGAGATATGGAGTATAAATATGGGCAAGGGAATATATGTGATTATGGAATAGATAGGAGATAATATACTGAGAATCTTACTTGGAGATAACATAGATGAGGACACTGAGGAAGTGAGCTATGGAAGAGATGATGAAGGAAGAGAAAACTGGACAATCCTGAATTGAGGAAATTGGTGAAGGAACTAAGAGAAAAAAGATACCAAGCAAAGACAAGAATAACCTAAATATTGTTAAGATTACTATATAATTTTATGAGAATTGTTGGTAGAAGTAATAAAAAATTTGTACAAAAAGGATATCTTCTAGATGTATGAAAATTTTGAGAGTAATATCATGAATGAAAGATGAAACAAGAGACCCAAGCAAACCAGAGTCGTGTTGATACCACTGGAGCCCTCCCAGGGGAAGAAATTTGATAAATAAATTACAAAAAGGCTAATGGTTTATTTGGAACTGTAAGGAAAGTTGAATAATATACATTGTGTATAAAGAAAGAGACGGGCACCGGAGACGCTGTTCTTCGACTGTTAGATGATCTGAAAACATGACAGAGAATATAATATGTATGGAAATGAGAGGAACATATTTGGACGTAATGTTACAAACAATGAGGAATATACAATACACAACATTACACCTCAATACTATCAGTAATTTGCACACCATACATCCTACACATGTTATTTCTCAAAATACCGATAAAAAGCAACTACGTTCGAGGATATGCTGACACGTTAGAAAATAGGTCAACTCATAGGAGAATAGAAAAAAGTGTCCCCCTAAGAGCATGGTTCACCTTTGGCGCACGCACTTTATGCGATATTTAGTGTTTTACGAAATTTGACGAAATCACTGAAAAGTGATTTTTTTTAAGTCTGTGTGAATTTTTTCTGCAGTTCGAACCTCATTTTTTCAAGTTTTTCTTGTTGTTCAAATATTTAAAGAATGAGTCGGAGTGTTACGTCATTTCATAGTAAAATGATTTCTTCACGTTTTTAACGACTGTTACTAATATTTGGTGAGGGAGGGAACTTGAACCAAATTTTCAATTTTTCATTTATAAACTGAAATAACCTTGGAACCTTTTTTATCAAGAAATAAAAAAATTGGAAAGGCGAGGTTGGAAAATATGTTTATTTTTCATTTTACATTCGTTTTGCATAATTTTACAACCTACCAGGTAAATTTTAATGTGTTTCTTTTCCAACATTTTCTAAATTTGTATTTTTTGAAAGAGAGAGGATTAAAATTAAAAAATATATATTCGCATTCTTTGAAGTCTACAATTAATAAAAATTCAAAAGTCGTAAAATTCGCGCATTGGTAAGGGCAAGATTATGAAAGTCCTTTTAGTGATGGAAAAAAAATTGCTCCAAAATTTTCAAAGAGGGGTAACGAATTTATATTCTACGCACAAATTATGCTTTTGTATGGTCAATTAGAAAATTTTAAAATGAAACATTCTAATTTTACTTTCTCATACACGTAGTATATAGAAAGTATAGTAATCGTGAACACATTCGAAAACGAGATTTTTGCGTAAATATTTGGAGACCCCTGATTCCAAAAAAGTGATTTTTGACATAATGTCCGTCCGTCCGTCTGTCTGCCCGTTTGTGCGCAACGATTCTGAGTAAATGGATGAATCAATTCAATTCACATTTTGTATTTACGATAGATCTTACTTGTCGAAGCACGTGTCCCGATTTTTTTTTTTTTTGCTTTGCAACAGGTCAAATAAAGGTCACAAAGGTCAAAGTACTCTTTTGAATGCTTCTCAAAAACGGCTCCAACGATTTTGCTTAAATTATTTGTACGTAAAGTACAATTAGTATGCATTACATCAGCATTAACTGTATTTTGCTTGAAAGTTTGGTATAACCGCAACAAAACAGAATCTAAAGGCGTGGTTTGTACCAAACGCTCTGTGACGAACGAAGCTCTGTGACATAAAATGGAACCCAGAGATGTAATAACCGACGAAATAACTGGCCAAGTCATCGTTTCTTGTTCTAATGATTGAGATTAAAGTGTAGTGTAATATGTATCTAAGATTGGTTACAGTTAGTTTTGATTGTAACTTGTGAAGAGGATGTGTGTACTCTGGCATTGCCACTGGTTGCCGCAGAGTTTATTTGAGGCAGAGAGTGTGATTCGACATCTCTCTCGCTGGCAACATGTATATTTTTATGTGAATTGTGGTTCATAGATATATTGTGATAATACTTGCTATGTGCCCATGTGCATTGTGGGTATTATATGTTACTAAAATACTAAAATTAACTCTAAAATGGTGTTCTTTATAAGGGTTCAATCGTTAAAAAGTAGAACGTACATTAATATATTCTTAATTGTTTGTAAACATTTTATATCACTTAATCAACTTAAGGAAATTCCTGCTTTCATGTGCCACGATAAATGATATAAAATTAAGATGTTGAATCCAATCATTCAAATTTTATTACGAAGTGTGCATAATTTTTCATTCAATATTTGTTAGTGAAAATCTGAAGGAACTGTATTATATTAGAATTAATACGTGTATTCACAAAATTTTCATATCATAAAAAATTGAATAAACAATTTCCAGAGATACTTTATTTTAAGATAAATCCTCAATTAACCTGAAGAATATCAACATTTCCAGTACAATTTAATTATTTATTAATTTTGTACGTGAAAACTTAAGACAATTAAATTCTTGTTATGAACAGTACAACCACAATTCACAGTTGACTTAGTTATTCGTTTCAGCACAAAACGACATAACCATATTTGTCATTTATTCTACCAAAAACAAAAAAGTATAATTTATATTATCTTTTTATTTTTTTAGAATGAAAGAATAAATCATAATTTGTTTATGGGTCAAATAAAAAAGTAACTTGTTATTCGTCAATTAGTATTGCTCGAATAAAAGAATAGCATTTTATTCGTCATTTTTTTACGTCAATGAAAGAATATCTTGTTATTCGTCATTTAAAGTTTGTCCAATAAAAGAATAACTTTTTATTCGTTATTTTTTCTAAGAAAAATCGCGAATATTTTTTTCAATTTATCATTTTCTATTCATAAGAATATTGCCAACCCTGTTTAAATAGCGCAGGGTTACTGGTTCAATAGCGCTTATTTATTTTTTATTTTACTTTTTTCATTCTTTCACTCTCGAAGCCTGAGAATGATATCAGACATTAATTTTGTCAAAATAAATCAATATGAATTACGCAACACTATTACACATTTGAAAATTATTATTATTATTATTATTAAAAAACAAAAATTAATTTATTTAGAACACATTAATAAACGTTTGCTTCCCCTACGTTATAGTCAAATTACGCTTTAAATATCACTGTAAAAACAAATGAAGTATGAATAACTGGAGTTGATAGCAAAGATCAATATTACAGATGATTTCTCTATTCCGTTTGTCAAATCTTTCTTCCGTGATACTAATACTTTTACACAAGAAATTTTCGGACAAACAAAAATAGAAAAAAGAATCGAAATCGAGTCAGTGAGGAAGATGGCGTGCACCCGCATCTTGCGTGCAAGTACAGGGACAACAAATGTCACAGATCATCAATGTTGAACACTTCCTTGAATTCATCAACAAACTATTGGCAACAAATCACGTCTCATGATGGACACACTGTCTCATGATTCAGTACCTTGGAACGGATTTTTACTGATGCTATTCTTGACGGTATTCAATAACACTTAATTGGCTCGCTCAATACATCACATACTCATCACTCGTTTTTTCCTCGTATTACATTTTTTTACTACGTAATACAATTCGTGTTCGTTTCCAGCCTTCCAAGCTCATATTTACCATTTAAAATATATTTTTTTATTTAAAAAACATGACCATTACCAAGAAGAATATGCTCGGAGTACAAAAAGGAACGTTTTGAAAATTAATGACTTGAAAATTATTTACTTTCCTATTATTTCCTTGCGATAATAATTAATTTTCATCCCTAACATGTTCAATAATAAAATAAAATGCCATTATTGAGATTAAGTTCTAAGGAAACTTCTACAATTAATGTATGGTTCTTATTTCTTTCACCATACTTAGAAATATGGAAAGTAAAAACACATTACACAATTAAAATTAAATATTTCTACAAAATTAAGTAAGTTTCAAGATGATAATAGTTAAAGGAAACTCCCATGGAGTGTGATAACGCATCTATTTTGAAGGAAACTCATTTTACACAAACCTAAAATGCAAAATCAGAAACCGTACGGTCAGCCATAAATTACCCAATGAGAGTTTGAAAGGGAGAGGAACGGTGAACAACGCGATAATTAGAAAAGTTTAATTGCAGTTATCAAATGAGAACTTCGAGTTTTCATCACGACTTGAGGTTTACATGAGCCTTCCACTATCCGCACTGACCGCACACCATATAATAAAACATGGTGAGAGAAAGAGAGAGAGAGGGAAAGAATGGGGGGATGGAGAAAACTCCTCTCGCTGGTTCTCCATGTCTTGTTTACCCAAGAGAGGACGAACTGCTGCGTTTTGCTGTTTCCAACGTGAGTCATACCTTTCCACCACGAACTCCATCATAGCAGATAAGAATTCATGAATATAAAATGTTTACATTGTCATTTTTTTTCTTTTTGGTGTAATTTGTATTACTTACTCACTATACATTGTGAATTGTACATTTTTTCAAATTTCATGTACAGAATAAAATGGACAATTTCATGATAATCATACCTTGAAATAATTTTTTGATTAGGTCTTTACATTTTTGTTTTTAGGATACCTCTTTCTTAGTTTACGATAATTCAGTGACTTTGTTTATGTACTGTTCACATTTTATCTTAACTACACGACAAATCATACCGTGAACTATAAAATTCTACATATCTAATGGTGATAAAATCACATTCAGTCCATTTTCGGTCTCTTGAACCATACCATCTAATAAAACATTATTTTAATAGAATTTTTGTTCCTTTCAGATTTATTTTTTACTTTTTTAATACTAAAGCTTATAATCTTTCAGGTCAAAAAAATGTTCTCAAATGGGGATTTTGCTGCGCCAAAACGGTTTCTTCTATAATAACGTAATTTATTCCGCCATTTAAATTGTAGTACTATAACTTCATAAAATAAATCTTTTGACATTCGTTTTATGTCTTCGAGTCTGAATTGTAAGAAACTGTAAAATTTTTAACAGTTACATAAACTTTAAAGAAATTAGAGACTTTTTAATTTCTTGCTTCTCCTCATTTTTTATATGTTACAGAAGAAAAATAATCATAATCGCCCACTTGAATATTTTTTTGTCCTGGAGCAAATTTTATTTTCCTACTAATTCTTCAAATTACTCTTTAATATTTACCTCTCAAGTTGTATACGACTACATTTGTGAAGTTTTAGATGGGAAAATATTACCAGTTATTTGCTACTTAAACAGGAACAAATGAGTTGATGAACTACAGAATGAAAATGAATATTTCACCATGACAGGATCTTTAGACTCTTAAATCAGATTCTTTAATTTTCAATTTTCGTAAATTAAATAAATAGGTTGCATCTTGTGTTTAAAATGACTTCATGAGTTATGAAGTGAAAAATTAGAAACGAAGTATTTGTCACGGCTTTGAAACCATAAAAAAATGAGTACCAAACAATGAAAATTGGGATAAAGAATATTATGTCCAGTATAATACGTAAAAAGGTTTATTTTTTACACGGCAGGTAAATGATATAAATTCAGTTTCATTACACTGTAATTTACTAGTAACTCAGGTTTATCGCCAAACTTGTGGTTTTATCTTTATTATAAAAGCCTGATCAAGTGTTTACAACAAATTTGTTTTGTAAGCATTGTTTTATAATGTTTTGTGCAATTGTTATGTTATAATGAGATTGAAGAGCAAAGTAATTGATCTAAAACATAATGTAATACCGAATGTACCGTACTATTTAAACTTCACGTATTTATACTACAAGAGCTTAGAGTTCAGAATGTGTATGTTTCATGATTAATAATATTTACTTTAAGTAATAGTTGAGGTAATAAAATATTTCTCTTCCGGCAATACATCGAAAAAACTAAATCTCACGAAGAAAGCATTAACCTCTCTGTCAACATAAAATGATGAAATTAACTTAGAATTTCCCTGTCTTTTCCATCACTATTGGCAACTAGTTTTTCAATTTATTAAGTTATCCTTAACCACATTCCTATCGACTTCAAGATACTCTAAGGAGAATGCATACTAAAATCGTCATAGGCTTAGGAAACCTCATGAAAATAATCTTCCCGAAATTTATTTCGCGCGAGAAAACATTTTTATGGAAGAAAATAGTACAAGACTTATATGATAAAAGAGAAGGAAATGAATATCCAACACAGGGTAGAATTACAGCGAAAACGTATAACGTAAGAGTTAAAGATATTTATTTCTCATCCTATATAATTGAATCTCTCTCCCTAAATAATTTAGAGTACTCATGTAAAAAATTCTTTTAATTCAACAAGAAATATCTAAAAGCATTGGTTAAAAAGACGAAAGGTACGGAAAATTGACTTCCATGATAAAGAGAATCTTCATAGCAATTTTGTTAGCAAAAGAGAATCTTCATAGCTGTTGCAGTTAAAAGACATTTTCTTAGTATCGTAAATATAAATAGCAACGATTATTGACTGAAGAATGATCCAGAGGAACAGGAAATGAAATAATGCCTCGGTGTAGAAAAATCACGCCTGAAACGAATGCAAAGAACGCCCGGAGATCAACGCCTCGTGATCCGATAGATGCGCCATGCGCTTCGTCAGCGTGGACGGAAACCACGGGGAATAACTCTGTGGAAATAGCGACCGCTGGCGGTCTCACAAAATTGATCCATCGGCGGAGCGGCTGCCTGAATACAGAGCAGATGCTATAATCCGCCGCGCTTCCACTTCGCTTCGGGATTTTATATGCATACGTCACCCACGTGTTTGAATTTCGGCGCGCCAGAAGGACGCATTTGATTAGATTTTCATAAGCCGAATGAGATATCGATCTGCGGACCAAGTTTTGTTCCCGGGCGCGCCATTATATCCCGCATCGCCAAGGCGGCGGACGACTCGACGCGGTGGCGGTGCGGAGCATCTTGTGGAGTAACGCGTTCTGACACGACGCGACGCTTCGAAAGGGGTGAAACGGAATGGGAAGAGTGACATGTGATGAAGGACAGGTGGAGGAGGGGAAGTATAGTAAGACTCCAGACCACATGTTCATGACTCCGTTTTAGAGATTCTTTGCTCCACGAATAACTACTGCTGTTCTCTCTCATAAAATATTGTCCTCTCCGTTTGTTCATTGCGTCTCCTTGACGATGAGCTCTGTTTAGAACAACAACCCTTATGCCACGAAGACAAGAATTCGTAAGGAAATACATAATTTTAGATTGGAAAATTTGGGTTTCAACATTTACTCTTATAAGTTAATTTATATCCAAAACACACGTAGTATTTCTTCACCTTCAATTATCGTGAAATATTTTCCAATAAATTCTATTTTTCTCAAAAAGCAGGAGGTATATCTACTTCCAATTACAAATTTATTTTCCTCGTGTAGTTAGAAATCAATGTTTTCATCTTCACCAGTGCAAAACAGAATGTTAAACACAACACATTAATATAATTTCATTTTATGAGTTCAAAAATCTATAGTTCTATCATTTTAGATCCTTTCCTTCGAGGTTGACAGTTGCATCTAAATGAAGAATGAAAAAACGTAGTTAGAAATATCCATCTCTGCACAAAAGGTTTAGTTCCTGCTAGTTCAGCTAGTTTGGCGCTTGTGACTAGATAAATGTAGTGAGGTCCTGGGTTAAATAAAATCAACACGGCTAACTTGTACTTGAGTAAATAGTACAAAAGACCATTGTTTATTTTATAGCAAATAATCATAACCCAAAGGCAAAAGTAGAAACAGTATTCCAAGGAAAACGTGTTGTAAAATGCAAGACAGAGAAATGACACCCGTAATCGAATGCAAAATAAGAGGGAGTATATCTCAAGGCGCATCCTGTTGTTATCCACTTCTGTAGTGAGGTCCGCTTGGAGGAAACTCTCGCAAACAATGAAGTTCGTTATAATGGGACATCAAGCAAACACTGCAGATTCCGCATCGCCTGACTTTCACCTGTCTAAACTCTGATCTTGAAAGACGGGCACAGTTTCCAGAACGACAAAATGAAGGACATCTCAACAAAGATAGTTTGGAGGAATTACAAGTTCTTTGAAATTTCCTAATACAAAAGTTTAAGTGAATATTATCTAATCTATTGCGTAGGTTTTAATGCATTATATAGCCTTTCCTGACAGGATTAAATAACCCACTATAGTTATCATATGACTTTTATGAAATTGATTTTGTTGTGAAATTGATTATGATTTTTACACGAAATTTTATATGATTTACTAATTTAAAAATCTGAGCTGAATAAAGAAGGGTTCGAAATACTTCAAATTTAACACTGAAGGTAGCAACTAATTTGTCATTAAGGTCTGACATTACTTGTACTTAAATGGTACGGTGATCGAGTCTCCTATTTACATAATGTGACTGTCCTTCTGCTCAGCCACAAATGAATCGTCTTCTATCTCATATCGTCTAGTTCAGCCACATAAGAATCTTGACTCTTCAAGAGATAAAATAAATCTCTAGAGGCAAGAATATTCCCTGAACCAAACATTTTAAGTTATAACTAACATTTACAAATATCACGTGTACGAATGTATTTAATTAATTTCTAATCTTCAGTTCTAATCTTCAGTTCTTCAAATTTAACAAAATTAGCTTGTGCTCTTTTTACAAGACCCAAATAAGCAACCTACATCTACATCTTTGCACATATAGTTCTGTGTTTCATTTTTACTTAGAGTAATTTTTCAATAAGGTTAAATTAGGTAAAATGAAGTATTGATATCAATATTTACGATTTACTTCATAATTGAATTAAAATCAACGAATGCATTATATATTGTTAAAATATTCGGCCAACTTTTAACGAATAAATAATTGAGTGATTATATATTATTCCGCAAAACTTTATAACTTACCATAACCCTAAATTGTTCAAACCAAATAATACCCATTATTTGAGTTCCCATTAACTAATAATGTCGAGTCGACATCACTCGTGAGAGAGATTGACTGTGGTGCAGTTTTTGTGAAGAGTTTTATAGTTTACATAGACATTTACGAGCAGTAAAGCGCAGGTACATTGGAACTAATGAGGTGATACATCGAAGTAGAATAGGTTATCGGAGACGTATCAGACAACGAACTTGAATTTTCATCAACCCAAAGTATAAGTAAGACAAAAAGCATTTGTTATTGGAGTAGCACGCTAACGCAGCACAATGTTGATTTTTTTTTGCTTGTTATTGGCGTGCTGTTAGAGTACACGAAAGAATGAGCGAAACAAAGAATAACCATTGAAGCCATGAACTTAAAAATTCTTCAGAAAATACGATAATGTTTCTAACTCTGTAAATAATAATAAATTTTAATAAATTTATTGTCAAAAAACAGTACAGACTGCGTATGACCACGTGGAGGACAATAAACTAATTTACTCTCCGGAAGCAAGCAAGGGACCATCCCATCAATTCCGATCAAGGGCCCTAAGGCAGAGGCGGATTCAANGAGTTATAATACATATATAATGTCAATATGTTTGAAATTAAACGCAAATATAAATACGCATAAATACTTTTCATGATTCACAAATGCCTATTCAAATATAACTTCTCATTCATATAATAGGAAATTGAGAAGCTATCATGTCTACATAACTCGGATTAGCAACAGAGTAGCAATGAGAAATGTTTCTTTTTATATAATGCTCGAGTCATTACATTTAATTTTGCATATACTCATGTAACTGCTGTACATCATAAAATATAGAAAATCAGTTGAAAGTTCCCACAATACTATTTCTAATATAAACTTTATTGTCAAAAAAGCAGTTACAATCTGCGTATGACCACGTGGAGGAAAATAAACTAATTTACTCTCCGGAAGCAAGCAAGGGACCATCCCATCAATTCCGATCAAGGGCTCTAAAGCAGAGGCGGATTTAACATTTCAACAGACTCCTAACAATAAAAAAATAGTTCCACACGTGTTATAGTATTAACAAATACCAACAAATATTGTATTTAATAAAACACAGAAACGTTTTCCACAAGTATGTATTACTGTCAAGCTATAATTCCTTCGGAAAGTATTTTTGATTATTCGTAACTATTAAATAACACTAAATTCGCTAATAATTATTTCAATTGACGCCGTCCCTAGGCAAGAGCCTAGCGAGTATTTATTTAAAAAAAAACGCCTCTACCCGGAGGAAAATCGGAGGAAAAACCGGAGAAAAACCCGGGTCAGGGATAAAGAATTGATGTACACAACCGTGCCAAGGTTGAGTACGTATGCAACTAAATTTATATGAATAATAAGACATAATACAAGCGTGCAGGAAACTAGTTTAGAAATTGTTGTCAGATATTTTGAAAGTACTACAACAATGGCGTGATGAAGTACAAGACGACTTTAATTTTTATTAAAATCAATAAATTACTTTACAGTTTAGAAGCACTGGTGCAGAAGATAGCTTTTAACCGCGGATTTGAAGATATTCAATTTTATAATATCTTTTATATTTTTGAGCAGATAATTATATGAAACGATTCCCGAATGATACGACCCTTTTTTGGCAAAGTGCGGTTAACACTCTCGGACGATGAATATGATTCCTATTGCGAGTATTGTGTTCGTGAAAAAACCTGTTTTGTATGAAACAAGGATGGTGCTTCAGTAATTCGGTCTTAATAAACACGACCGTTTCATAAATATAAATGCAGCGAAGTGTTAAAATATTTAATTCCTTGAATAAAGGTTTACAAGAGATTCGGGTGTGAACTAACAATATTAACTAAGATTCGTAATGTGTAACAATTTACTTAGTGTGGAATTAATATTATCAACGTGACAATTCCATTTGAGTTATGAAGACTAAAAAATTCTCGAATATGAAGACTAAAAAAATATATTCGTAACAGTTTTTAATTGTGTTCCGTTTAAAGAAAGAGAAACCTGGGGTAGAGATTTTGTGACACTATTGTGAAATGACATAGACACTGTTTTCAGTGTTCACAATGAGGCGATTTGCATGGAACCAAGCCGAGAGGTTAGACAAAACGTTTTGAGCGATGGCGTGTTTACACTATAAATTAGTGTCATCAGCAAAAAGAACCATTTTGCAATCTGATGTGGAAGACGACGTGTCGTTCTCATACAATAAAAAGAGTATAGGATCGAGAATTGAACCTTGGAGAAATCCGCGAGTTAGTGGCTTTGTTTCTGAAAGGCAATGCTAAAGTACTTTGTTTTCAGTACATGTTATTTCGACCAACTGATATCTATCTTTTAAATAGGAAGTCAGCCTCTGATGCGCAAGTTCACGAATGCAAAAATATTGTAATGTTAAAAGGAGAATTTAGTGATCAGTGACATCGAGTGCTTTAGATAAATCAAAAACAAACACCCTGAGGATTTTCTCCATGGAAAAGAGATATGTTACCATCATTTAAGAAAGAAAGTATCGTGGTGGAAATGGATTTCCGCAATCCGTGTTGATCGTATGAGAGAATGTTATTTTTGATAGAAAATCTAGAAGACGTTTATAGAACAATTTTTCTAGGATTTTTGAGAAAGTGTGTAGTAGAGAAATTGAACGATGATTACCAACATTGTGTATGTATCCTTTCTTGTATAAAGGCTTCACTTTAGCTCTCTTAAATATGTTAGAAACACCCCTTCCGATAAAGAATTATTAAATATATAAGAATACTTAAATATATAAGTGGATTTAATATATAATGAGCGAAAATTTAACAATAAATTCGGGTATATCATCTACGCCTGTTGAAAATTTGTTTTTTAATGAATTGATGATTTTCATGATTTCACAGGCGTTAGTTTCGGAAGCGAATATTGTATGGGGCTCGTCGGCGGATATATTTGGAGGAGATTCGTTTTGAGGTATTGAATTAGTTATTTTATTTAATTCTGAGAAATTGAATTAAACAAATTTGCGATGTGAAGTGAATATGACACGATTTTGCCATAATTTAGTATGGAAATGTTTTCTTCATGATTTTCAGGTGACATGTAATTTTTAACAATTCCGCATGGTTCCGCTTGGTTGTTCGATTTTAGTATCTGCCTATCATTTTCCATAACTTTAGCTGCATAGACTAATTTTCGGAGAATAGTCTCATATTTACGGAAATTATCATGGAATTCGGGTGGTTGCTCATTGAATTTTGAAAGATAATATAAACGGCGTTTGTATTTGAAAGAAATTCTTACCCCTTGGGTGATCCATTTATTGTATTTGTGTGTGTTCAATATTTTGCGTCTTATTGGAAAGCTACAGTTGTAATGTTTCAGGAATGTTGAAATACATGCATCGAATTTATTCAACACATCGTAAACATCTTTCCAATGCAAATAATTTGTAAATATGGATAAATTTGTGTTGTTAAACTGTGTAGAATACTTGTAAATAATTTTAAGTGGTTTCAGTTTATCTTTAATGGTCAACACTTGAGGAAGGTGATCGCTGTATCCGGCGCAAAACACTTAAGAGAAATACGAGATTTCGTTGTTGACAATAATCTGATTTAGCAATGTTTGAGATGAACTGGAGAGGCGCGTGGGATCGTTTATCGTAGTTACAAGGTTGAAAGAGTCGATAGGATTCTTGAATCGATTTATGGGCGAATTTGCGTAATCGGAAGTACTAAGGAAATCTATGTTGAAATTACCGCATGTAACAATAGATTTTTTGGATTTGCGTGTAATACGTTTTAAAATAATCTCGAAGTTGCGAAAAAATATGTCAAGATCTTATTGATAAGGTTTATAAATACATAAAGCAGTAATACCTATGACAGTCAAATTAACTGCAGAAATTCCAACACGCTTTCAACGCAGAACTTCTGTGAGACATAGCAAATTGAATTGACTTTCGTGTACAAGAATTTCAATGTTTGTCTATTTGTTTGAAAATACTGGACATTATGATGAAGCATAATTATTTTCGCAGAGAGTTTGTGATTCTCGAGAAATGGCATCGAAGTTAGATTGTGGAGGGGAATGTGAATTCGGTACAGCTTGTAGTCCCGGATCCCGCACGCTGCACCCTAATGCGATTGTCACCTTCGTGCAGAACATCGAACCCTTGAGAGATATTTGTAACTGTGTATGGGGACGGAAGGAGATGTGGATGTAGGAATAGATGAGGGCGAGTGAGATGAGGAAGGAGGAGGCGAAAGATCAGGTACAGGAGAAGAAATGGGTGGGCAGATGGGGAGGGGATGGGGTGATAATGAGGTAGGAGCAGGAGGAGGTGGAAGACGAGGTGTTTGTTTTGCAAATGTTTAGAAGCGTTGAAATGACCTCTCAAGTTAATATCGTTCTGCCCACCTATGATGATTACTATGTTTCTCTCTGTGAGTATGTTCTCGAATAACTTCAGCCAAACGAGCGTTTGATTTGAAGACACCGAAACTGAGAACTGGTTGTATTAATTTTAGATCCCAAGTTACATTCGTTCATTTTGTGGCTAGGTCGCTAAATATACTAATAAATTCTGAGTTTTATAAACTTTGTATAAAACATTTTATACACATAAAAGATGGATTAACTTTCAGGCAATTTCGAAAACATGCGGAAAAAAGTTAAATATGCTTAATAATTACTGATAAGAGGAATACGTATTTTCGATCTGACTGAAGTCATAAACTGGGGTTAGTATGATTTGGATTGTAGATTGCTCAATATTGAATGAAGACAGAGTTCATTACAAACGATAAACATTTGCTGAAATGCCATGGCATGCTGAAAGTGATGTGTCTGCGGTTTGACATAGCGTAGACTAATGTACAATAATATAACTTCACTAATATATCACATACTGCAATAACTAACTTTTCTTAACATATCCAAATTTCAAAAGATAAAAAGATAACATTGTTGACACATTTTTGAAAAAAATGTTTTATTCAATAATTATAAATGCTTGAAAAGTTGTCTAATTTTCCTCTCCATTACGCAATTATCCTGGAAAACATCTGAATCCAAACTTCTTCTTTCCGTAATATAAAACATAACTAGTTTTGTAAACTCGTTATCGCTCTGCCAGTGGTTTCCCCTTCCGTCTAGTTTCTTTGCGAAGACGAGAAGAAAAACAGGGACAATTATCCCGAGTTGATGCCGTGTGGACGTTTTGCCGATACCACTCGAGCGAAACTGCTCACTAACAAGCCCCAAGACCATCCGTCGACACCGAAGACTAGGCTGGATAATGCGGCGGTAAAGACGACACTCGTCAGAGGAGAGAAAAGAAAACCATGTAAAGGAAGATAGTGTAATAAAATGTTGGGGAAGATAAGTAGGATAAGCTTCAATTTGTGGGTATGTGTGAGGATGTACGAGGGGTATATGGATAAACCTTAGCCTGATTGGATGAAAAAGGGTGAAATTACAAGTTCAACTCACCTGAGAAATATTGACTTAGTTGTAGATTCACATATTAAAATGCAATAAGAAATTATTAAATTAAAATTTATAGCAAAATATTTCTATAAAAAGTAGTAAGAAACATGTGATATAATGTAGATTAAAAAATTCGCCAAAAATATATTAGCGCACGTTATTGCTAGTTGATCAGTATCTCAGATAATGCAAAATTTAATCTTGATTTATGGATTGGTAGTCTCATTGCAATACGTATGAAATGTGTTACATGTATCTATTCTATTCATCGGAAGGAAGTATGTTTGTAACAATTTGTAAAAAAAAAAGGTAGACAAGATCACTTCCAGTTTTCAAACAGTTTTCCATTATTCTTCGCAGAAATTTTGTTGCGGGTACTTGATTTATTTGACGGTGAAGGTGAAACATATTTTTACCATGAAACCGAGATAGTGTTCGCATCATTCTGCGATGGTTAGAATTAGGAGAGGTCAAATTAACCGACGCGACCCAAACATATTTGGTTTCCCTCGGGTCGGTTTTGAGTTGTAAAGTCGGTTCAAAATCTAACCTGATACCCGATTGGTTCATAGATGCAAAAGTGTATGTACATAAAAATACATATACTTTTGCAATCTTAATTTAATGTTGACCATTTCACAATAGAATATGTTTACTGGTAAATTATTTAGTAAAATAGCCGAGAATTTTATAATCACTCAAACCATCCACTATATTATAACATGTAATACCACATGTAGGATATATAGTTTACAGTTTATATGGTATGCTGGGTAAGTAATGCATAACTAATATTTTAGTAGCTCATACGAAAAATGCATTATTTTCACATAAAAATCTTTTGATAAAGTAAAAATGTTTAGAAAGTTATGTTGCGGAATTAAATTACTTAAAATTTTACCGAAAAATTAAGAATGTTTCTAGTGTTTTTTAATAGAAAACTTCACAGTTATTAATGATTAGATATAATACAGCGATTTTTTAAAATGATAAACTCAGTTTTGGTATTACATCACCTAATTTGACCAGAGGAGCGATCAGTAATGTTGATCCTGTAAATTCAGAGTCAGGTTATAATACATTTTACACAAATTTAACAAATAATCCGTTTCTAGGAGAGGAGAATTATTTTCACTGTCATGTGGTTGATGATTTATTGGCTGACCATTCGTCTGAGAAGAGTTATCAGTGCCTCGCATTTATCGCTATCCAGAAGACAATGTATTGCTCGTAACCTTCATTTTGAGATTTTGCTATGATAGTAGCAGTTATTCGAAAACGCACTATACAGTTTCATGTATGGCTGCTTGAGGAAGTATACTTGCTGTTCCTTATGTGTCTGCATTTTACTTACGTTTTTCTAAATTAATTTAGTACTCCTTTAAATCACTTTTGCAGAGTATCTTGTACACTTATTTGATGACGTAGTTGGTTTAAGTCGACTTACGTAAATGTTTACTGTATTTTTATTTAAATTTATTTGTTTACTGTTTTTAAACCATTACATGCTAAACAATTGCATCTTTTTTAATGAAATAATGTTTCATTTTTATTTCAAATGTATTCAAGTTTTACATAAAAATATTGCCCAACTTTATACAATATCAAACAAACTATTTATGACAATTTTGGTTTTACTTTATTTTTCATGAATTGAGTTACGTGGTTCATACTTCAATCATTTTATTTTCAATTAATATTTATTTATATTTCATAAAACATATTTTTGAACCCGAAATGAAACGGCTCAACCCGTCCGATCCGAACTGACCTTAAAGCAATTCGATTTGGTCGGTGCGGTAAATTTTCGATTCCCTTAAAGACGCTACCGACCCGCACTAGTTAGAATTGCTGTGTTACACGCAAGATCCGCGGGTTGCAGATACAGAATTTTCAAGGAGAAACGGTATAGTCGGTTTCACTGTGCATTACCGATGGAATAAGACAGATTCGAATTGATAGACTTACAAAAGAATAATTATTATATTTTCTGTAGGAAGAATATGATAGTGGTGAAATTTTGTATTTTTTTTCGTTCGGGAAACTAAAAAGGATAACTAAGGTCCAGCTCCACAAATGTTCACTCATTGGACACATATTAATACATATTGGGCGCGTTAATAGCGTCTTGATATAATCCATATTGCTGTACACATGTTATAACTCCCACATAAACTGAAATACTGAATGGAAAAGCTACAAATTTCTTCGTGCTCCACCACAAATGGACCTCGGGGTTTTTTCTCCGTTGTAAGAGATCCAGTTTCAACTTTTCGTATACTCTCCTTTTCTCGAACTTTATTTTATTTGTATTGACTTATGGAGGTGTTTAGACCGTATTAAGTTGCCGGGGATCATGGTATCCGCCCAATTTTGATCTGGAATGAACGAGGAAAAACTTATCTGCAAATTTGGCTCAGTTTGTCCGTCCGGGGAATCACACTCACTCTCTCCCTCCTTGTTAAGTTAAATGCGAAGGTGCAACCATCATTTCTCCGCTACCATAAACTACTATTGAATTACCCACTTTTCTAGACGAAAATAGAATTCCTATCCTCTATTCTGTCTCACCAAAATAGTATAACATCTTTTCAGAAGCCGCGACATCTTTTTATTCTCCAGACTTCCACTCGAATAAAAGGTCTCATTTCACCTTCCGCCAAATGGTGTGACTTCCTGTGTTTCTTTTAGTATCTTCCCTTTCTTCGTTCTAAGGAGTCGAATTCTATCTCCAGAGATATATACACGGAACATATTTTGTCTTATATGTTGAAACATCAAACTCTCTTGAGATATCGAGAACATATGTCAACCACAACATGTATCGATAGCATATTTGAATTTTAAAACAGGTAGAAATGCAGCACAAAGATGAAGTCAAGATGGAGAAAAAAATATGTCTAGCATCATGGGAGCATAGATGACCGTTGTTACAATTTGTTTTTACTCGATATATGCAATCACATCCGGTCTCCACATTAAATAATGTAAATATATTTAAAAATACACGAGATACATCTTTTGAACCGAAGATCCGAAAGTTATTTTTGAGATAGAAATACTTTTAAAATATAGTTAAACGAGTATAACATGATAAAAAATATAAATTAAATAAATTTATAATAATATGTTACTTAAAGATAATTGATTCCAAATAATTCCTAAAACTTAAAACAAACCAATATTTTAATCGACCCCCGATAAACTCTAGAATGTTTTTACAGAACGCGGAATATTACAATAACATTTTATCAGAAATCAAAATATAGTATTATCTTCAAAAATATTCTAGCAGAATGAAGAAGTTTTAATGAAAAATTTGATATTCTTTAGAATATTTCATTTCCTCTAAAAGATAAACACGTTTTGTCCAGAATCAATTTGTCGGAATATAAATAAAACTAATGGGATTTTTAAAGGGTATATTTGAAAATAAAAATATTTGATAACTATATTTACTTTTTCTGGGGTTAGCTAACGTACGCACATGCTCCATCAAATTTTTAAAGCGTCCTACGCTTTCAAAATACTGCGACATGACATGTAATCCAATTAATGACTCCTTTTGGTTACGATTCCATGGAAATGAAAAAAATTAGCGATCTCTCCACATTATACGAGACGACTTTAAATTTCTTGGCAATAAAAGATTACTTCTCAACAAATTAAGTTTAAAAAATGTTTCTTTTTATCTATTCTCTTATTTAATGTGTTTGTATTTTCGACGATAAGAATTGTCTTACATCAACATCATTGACATCTGTACTTAAACTATACTCTACTTAAGAAAACAATGGTTCAACAGTTTACTTACATAGTTTATTAGATTTTAGCTCCAATTATTTTTTTTCAAAGATACATAGTATGAACTAAAATGGAAATGCTGCAACAGTCGTATAATTATTAAAATTTAGTTATGTTGTATAGTTCTTATGTTAATTTATATAATTGTCAGATATTATTTTCAAGGTTGAAAAGGTCAGTCAGGATTCTCTTAAGTAGCAGGAGAATGTTAGTTTTACGTAAAATCTTACATAACGTCTCTTTAATAGAGCCAAAACAGTAAAATTAGGAACACCATGGCCTTTGACACAATTTGTGTCATTTGTGTAGACATTAAAACTGCGAATACGGATTAAGTTACACCTCTCTCTCCACGTCTACGGAACCTACAAGAATATGAGTGACGCTGACAACATGAAATGATTCTCTATGGTTTTAGACAACGATCATGAACATCCTTGACAAAAAATGACAATTTCAAGTAATAAATTAAGACGTAAACTAAAGAATACGAATGTTTCAGAGTTGATTCTGCAATATGTAAAAAATATTAATTTATTACAGAAATCTGAACTTTTCTGAATACTCAAAAATAATATTTGACATAAAATATTATTGATGAGGAAAAATGATTTTGCAGCCAATAATTAATTTAATTCATATAGGAGCTTGCTCCAAACAATAATGGCTGTTACCACGTTATGGCTCAACTTTCACGGTTCACGTATTCACAACTAATCCGTTTTTTAACAAATTATGAGTTTCATGCACCCTTTCAATTATTTATCGCAATTTTTTTTTAATTAATGTTCAAAAAATATTTTTTATCATTTTTATCAGAAAGGTTGCATATTTAATTATTTAATACGTTTTGTACTCTAACAAAAAATAAGCAAATATTAATTCTCAAAGTAAAATGTGTGTTGAGTGAAAATACGAACGCCACTTCATAATAGAGAGCATTTCCCGAAGGGAAACACTAGAATGGACCGTTGAAAATGGGTTGATTTAATGCAAATGAATTGTTTTGCCAGTGGGGTGTATTTCAGGGAGTAAACGTCAAATAATTAATGTATATTTACGAAACTGAGTGCTAGTAATTAATTTCTGCTTCAACACGCGAGCCAGTCTCCCACGCTTTCCGCTTCCGTTTATATTTACTTAAAAAGGCGAAAAGGAAAATGAAGGATGCATACTACAAAGTGCATGACGTAATACTGACACGCTGAGACGGCGCCAGGCGCTGGTGGCGTCTGCAACAGCGCCAATGAATTGAGAGTGGATTTCCTTGTAGCATCGGCACGACTGTTTAACATACTGTTTGTGTCAGCGTAGAAGACAGACTCTTGCCATGCAACCGTCTCTCAAGATGTTTCCCTTGAGTTCTGCTGAGGGCTCCGGTTTGCACCTTTCGGTTCACCGACGAGTTGCCTTAACCTGTTCTTATAGGAATATTGAAAATATAAATATTTATATAGGAATCATGAAAATAAAGTGACATTACTGTCCTCTAGAACTTAAAAAGTTTCAAAGTTACTCAAAAATAGAAAATAAAACACATAAAAGTCATATGAAAGTCACTCACAAATTGGATGGAACAGTTTTGCATCCAGCCTTTCCCAGCCACGTGGAGAAGCTTTTATGAGTTTCCTTTTTTTATTTTTTGAAGAACTTTAAAACTTTTTAATTATATTTATGTAACTTTTTCTCAATTAATAAAAAAATTATAATTTGATAAGATCAGCTAGTATGTTTTATTTCTCAACACGTTTTGACAGATTAGTAAAAAAACTACTTTCAGTAGAAATTATTGCGGTTCCTATGCATTAATTGATTTAGAGGTTTCGTCTATTGATTCAAAGATTGAAAATGCTTATTGTATTTCTATTTAAACCGTTCTCTTTTAAAGAAATCAAATACATTTTTCAAACTCGATACAAAATTATCATTTCATACGAAACTTCCTTAAATTTAAATCTTTCGCTCACTAAACAATCAATCCTTTCACTGAATTTCGAAGAGAAGGAAGAAAGTGTCATGAAAGGAGGTAAATTGCAAATCCCAAATACTATAAAAAAATACACGAAGATACATAACATACAATCATGAATAAAATGTTTCGGAATGAATGGGTGCACATACGATTGAATTAAATATGTTAATTTAAATTTTATATTATCGTTAGAATAATATTTTGTTTATTTTGTATGAGTATTTGATTGTAGTAATGAAGAATAGTTCGTGAGAATATGAATAACAAATTTGTTTTCATTTACGAAAAACGGGTATAGAAATTTCAGAACTGGAAAAAGGGTAAAAAATACAAACTTCTGAAGTGAAAATGTGTAAAGGTAAGTTGATAAATACAATATCTAAAATTTGAAAACATAAATTTCTGTGGCCAATTTGTAAAGATGTGGAGAAACCTCAAAATTTTTAATTAGAAACAAAAATGTATATTTATATTTAAAATTATAAGATATCTAGGCTACTTTATATTCTATGGACTGTTACAGTGTTCACAAGGACATGTAAAATGACATCTTTTAATCACTGATAGACATTTAAAAAATCCACAGGAGCTGAACTCTGTTAACCTTTACTCATGTCAACCGCAACCCTGTTGTGGTAAATCAAAACGTGTGTGGAACTAAGTATTACTCATAATTTCTTTTTAATTTTTATGACAAATTGAACTCAAAACCCAGTGTTTTCCGAAAGTTTGTGTTGAAATTTTTCCGATTCTTTCACAAATTTTCACGAAATCTGAGGAAACCGGTATATAAAATGTAAATAATTTGTTGATACCTGCACATCTGCAGCGCGTCCTACTCACCTCCCATGACGATACTCATACTTAATGAAATATAGCCTACGTGTGTATTTTTGTTCGAGAGACGAGGAACGAATTTGAAATAGCGTACTGGCACATTAACATCGTTTTAGCCAGTTTCATCTAATTTGATAAATATCCATCAAGTAGTGTAGATTATTGTACTGGACAAACGTCCGAACAAAATATTCATCTTCATAAAAGAGATATACTCGTATGATTTGTTTATTTGTTAAAAATTCTTAATTT
Organism: Laupala kohalensis; assembly: GCA_002313205.1. Taxonomy (NCBI): domain Eukaryota; kingdom Metazoa; phylum Arthropoda; class Insecta; order Orthoptera; family Trigonidiidae; genus Laupala; species Laupala kohalensis. Next base: position 1,075,588 of record NNCF01128804.1, read on the forward strand.
TTTTGTTAAATTGTTAAAAATTATCTGATTATTCCGTTTTAGCGGAGGCAACATGAAATAAAAGGTCTATCGATTAGCTTTGATCAAATAACTATATTGAACAATAGATGGGTGACTACAGTGAAGGTGACAAATTTGTTACTCTGTCCTCACGCGTACATCAGAGTCCTCTCCAGATGTCGCCCACCCACGCTGACCAAGCGAAAATAAGACGCACAAAGAAGGATCAAGTAGTACGCAGAGAGGCGCGAGCGAGAGCTGCGACTATAGAGGGAGTATAATTAGCGGGACCCGTGAGCGTCCGCTCACTTGCTCACTGGGGAGACGTTGATATCTGCTCCCAGCGGAGGGAGAGACAATGGTCCAACGGACTCCACGAAGGGGTCGAGCGAGCGCTCGCTCGCTTCTCGTTATGGATGTCTACGCATTGTCCACCCACACACGCGCATCAGCGCTCTCGAAATAACCAACAGATGATGGGAGAAGGGGAATCAAAGAGGCAGTATCATTCAAAACGTCTTATTATGACAAAAAGGATCATTTTCTGCCAACACTGAAGAGTATATGTAATTTAGCTATATTATTCAAGTCAGAAACTAGGAGAAACAGGTGTCAACATAAACAAATTTTAAGATGAGTTTCAAAGAATAACTCACCATAAGATGACTGCCAGTTACTATTACAAACTATGTCATGAAGGGATACAATCTTGACTCTAATTTTATGTTGTTTGCTCTTCGAAAACCTATTTATTATGAACTTTTTAACAAGAAGCGGAAGAACATATTTGTCAAGCCGATTTTACAGAAATAGTTTAGTCAGTCAAACATTACTCCAATAACATCATCGATCCAAATATTTACACCTGAGCTAAACATAACATCTGAGTATGTTTAAGCTCAGAAAGGAAAATCGATGTTTTTACTAATTTTAGAAATGTATTAATTTTTCTTAATTAAAAAAAATCAATAATACACAAGTGAACAAAAACAAGTAAAGTATAACAAAAATACGCAAGTGAAATGTTTGTTAGAATTATTATTTAGGTACAATGCCAAAGTGAAACCTACCCTAAAAAAGTAACACACTTAAACATAACATCTAAGCAACTTAAGTGTAAATTTATTACAATATGAAGAGTTTGCTCTATATGCAAACTCATAATATTATACGAGAGCTTCCAATTTTTCAAAGAATAAAGTATAATAATGGAAAAAGAAAAAGAAAACAACAGAAAACCTCATTTGATTTTCCTCACTGAAATCTTCCTTACGACTTTAGACATTAGTATTAAGTGATAAATCATTACGCGCATTTTAAAACTGGTGACATTCTGTCGCGAACGTTATTCGTTCATCAAACTCACTGAAGCGTCAGCAATTAAGGATTCGTTCTCTTGAACAACTCAGATAGAGATAGGTCTCTGAGAGAAACGCTGTTTGCCAAATTCTGTACCCATCACTCTCACAAAGGTCATCCTTTCCAAAAAGAAAAAAAAGCATATGGAACTGAAGCTTGAAAATTTAACAAGTAAAGCAAAAATGTATCGTGAATATGGAGTTATCTAAAGTTATCTTGTGAAGGGAAACAGAAGTATGAAGAAGGAATTATTCATATTTGCCGGAGAACGCAACTGTTGGAGAGGATAGGAGAAAAATGAAGAACGTTGGAAGTGAATGACACCGCCCCACGACTTGTGCTCGCTACAAAGCAGCTGAACAAAAGAAGATAACATGCACTGGAAGATGAGAAAGAAGCCGACATTGAGAAAAGGGAGTATCAAGTGGTCGCACGTTGTTCCTGTGGAAGCTTCCACTCATATTTCTCTTATAGACGATGAAATCACTCATATTTATCCTTGAATCAGCTGATCTTAAATAAACGAACGTTATTTCATACGATTCAATTAAAGAGTTTCTTTCTACAACCTGTTCATCCCACAACATTTTTAAACAATCTAACCAAAGTAGTCCAACTTAGAAGACCCTATATAATTATTATCCAGCTTTAATAACACTATCACCCAATTAAAATCTACATATTAATTTACCATTACAAAAAAAAAATTACTAGGTAAAAGGAAATTTTGAAATTTCTTCTTTCTATAAGACAAGATATTTTACAGTAACCGTATGATACAAAAAAACAACAAATTGTCGAATATACTGTACAAAAATGGAGTGTATTTGGCTGAGTAATTCATATTGGGATGAAACAAAGCAACGCTAGTCAACCTCACGCTATGTTATTGACACATGTCACATTCAAACGTAATTACTTGAATGTCGCACAAAAACACATTCAAAATGTATTCCAAGGTATGGAGATGGCATATATAACAAACAACCATCATAAAAAATAACATATAGCAATATCCTCGTACCATCAAAGAGAAGAGGTAATGATTAAATTGCTCGTATTATATTTCCTAATCCTATATTTCTCAAATTTATAAATGAACAGAAGTTACATATATAGCTGCAGTTAGCTCTAAAGAAATATTTTAAACAATTTATAACCTTTTGTAATTGATATTTGAGAACTGAATTCAGTACATCAATATAATGAAGAAAAATCGATTAATTGACTCACCCTTTTGCCTTCTTACAAATCTGAATTCTTGAAGTATTTCTGATATATCTTAGTCAAAAAAACATATGACAGTAATAATAACTCAATAGTTTTCCTGTTGCATATTCCTTGTGAAAAAATACTATTGATTAGTGAACAATGGAATACTAATGATGCGTGAAAAAAAATGATAAGTGAACAATGGAAGTTGTAAACGTAATTCATGTTTTAAATATCCAAAATTATATCATACATTTTAAGTACATGTTATGTGACCATAGTAGGAATCAAACATACAATCGTAGAACTTACTTAACCTTGTGCGTGAAGTGTCAAAGCTGCTACGATGCTTAGGAGATGTAACCCCACATAAAGATGAGAATGGCACATTTCTAACAAAACGCCCTGAGGAATTGAGTAAGTTGGAGGTGCACAAGGAAATAACGTAACTTAATATTTGATGGCTGTCTGGCGAAATACCTTTCTTAAAACCAAATTATGCTGGGAGCTTAGACCTGACACGTTTGAAAGTCATCAGTTATTTATGAGGATAATTTTCAGCTAATTGGGTCCGAAGAGAGACTAAGAGTGATGAAATTTCCTTCCAAGGCCACGTTCATCTATCCGTAAAAAGTTTAAAGGCGTCGACCTATTTCCTTGGAAATGTAAAATAGTTTCTTCCGCAGTGGTATGATGTGATGGTCTTCCACTCCGACTATCTCCCTTACAGTCTCTTCTATAATCGTGAGAGTTGAAGCACACTAACGGATATGTTCCACTATCTCTACGATTCTCTAAGCACAGACTTCAATCCCTATTCTTCCTCATCCCATGATCCTTCACTTTGAGTACCTTTTCTCCCATTCTTCTTTACGTATCTTCAACAGGGTGGTTTGTGGGCCCTCTTCTTTCACTGACGATGACCGTCGGAGGCGAGGACAGGGGATGGCGGTAGCAGCGAAGGATCCTCGGTGCGAGATACGGCGCCCTCCGCCCCCACAGGCTATAAAACCCAAACGCAGATAAACAAACCAAGGCGGCATTGCGCTCTTTCGGTTGAGCCGCCTTTTCTTGCGCCGCGTGGTGCGGGCTGCCGAACTAAAGAACAAGAGTGTCTAGAGAAAAGAAATGGGGGAGCGATGTACCGCAGACGGGCTTTTCTCTCGAGGACAGCTGACTGGGCGCGTCTGGCTGCCAGACGACTTAAGAGCGAACATAAGAATTGACAAGAGGTCACTAACAATCGCTTATCTAAAGATCGTGATCGGGGCGAAAATTATAAAACACCAAATACTAATTTTCTTATCTTTCTATCAATAGATTATGGTGACTACAATGATAATTAACAACACGTATATTTTATTTATTTATTTATTTTGATCTGAAACAAATACACGAATCACCCGTTCCTAAACGTACACACCCAGGGATTATAATTCTTAAACGTTCTCTTCATATTTCTTTCCTTCATATCACTCCCACCTTGCATCTCGTATTATTCCAATTTTGGTTGTAAATTCTAACGTCACATATAGCTTATACGTCATGAACGAGGGAGAAAAAATTACTTATGTTATAAAAATCTTTCAAACTTGATCAAGGTTAATTATTAAAAAACGTTTCTCGCATAGCCTATCTTGTAAATAATTCAATTCAATATAATTGAAGAGAAATAAAAGTTAAATAATTATGTGATGGTGTAATAAATGTGTAAGAATTTATTATTACTGTTTCGTAATTTTATGGTAGTATTCGTTCATTCGTATATGTAATTATGTGATCATATATCTATTGTATTCATTTCGTGGGTTAGTACACCTGTTCGGGTGTTGGCATGTGGCCATGAGTTTGGTATGAATTTATTTAACTTAGAAAAATTAAGTTGCCAGAAAGTGTCGTACTTCTTACTCTATTTAAACCAAACCGCTTCGTTTTATTTTATATTTGAAACTAACGAAAGCAAAATACAGAAACTGATACTGTAGTGAAATGCCTGGAATGATTAAATGTCAACGAGTAGAAGTGAAACATACGCAAAATGCAATTGGTTCGGAAAAAATGCAAAGAATCGACATTCTGTATTGAAGTGAGTCGCGATCCACTGGAGCGCCATACAAACTACTGAGTTGATGGTGGCAGCGGTTTGAGAGACAGAATGTCCTGGGCCACGACCAACAGAGTCAACACGCTCAATCACAAAGCTTTCTCGTACAAGAAAGGCCACATCGATTCCATAACACACAGAAAGGACAAGCCTCGGGTCGTATGGCGGCAGAACACGGCAACGAATCCACGTTCGTCGTATTGAATGAGGGAAACTACCTGAATAATTGGTGAATGGCATCGATCTCGCCAGAAAGTCTCTTTGCTACAGACCAATGGAAAAGAATTCGTCAGTAGAGTTCATGAACACTCGGTTGCAAGCATTGATTGATATGTATCGATAACATTCTGAAATAGTAAATGTTAAATTTAACAAAATATCGAGTCAAAATGCGGGTATATTAAAAATAAAGAATCTCCTACAAAAATTGATAGTAAAAAAAGTAAGAATCGCACTTATGTATTGGAAATAAGTACGTTAAAGTGAAGTTCGAAAATTCTAGTATCAATGACCAAAAGTAAACCCGCATAGTGAGGTATACGAGTGTTTTTTTTTACTTTGTTTTCATTAAATTTATTTACTTTTGTATAAAGATGTTTCACTTTATTTAATTTTTAATTACTGTTATTGAGGTAGAATTATTTACAATACTCCTTACAATTCTTTCTCACACATGCGTAAGATAACGCAACTAAAATATGTACCTCACTACTACAAACTTGCAAGGTAGAAAGAAGCCAAATGACTTTAATTTGTCTCCTGAAGATCCAACTGTGTAACGAAGAGCGTTGAAATATTTGTTCTTTTAGTAGCTCTAATGAGAATAATTCTGTATTATCCCTAATAGCAATTACAGTTCAATGACGCAAACAGTTGACAGAGCGAGCTCTGCACTTTTAGATTCGGTGCACAATGGCAGGGAATAACGTGTGCAATGACCGGTGTATAAATTTCTTAAGGGAATGGGAAAAATTTATACGAGTACCGTTTTTGACTACCATTGGTTTCATGGACGTTCTAACGATTTTTAATGGATCTGTTGGTTGAAACGCTAAAACAAATACACTTATAAAATATGCTGTCACCTTTCAAAATTGGTATCTAAAGAATTTGAATGAGCTCAATTACATTGGATGCACTTGTAGTGGAGTAAATAAATTATTCGTTGAAATATTTTGTTCTAGAATGATCTAATATATAAATAAATGAAATTAATCAATATCAGTTAATACTGTAACATATTAATTCTGTTTATAATTTAAATAATTATAGTAACTTGTAATAATTCGAAAAAATACTGACTGCATTTTCATGCAACAAAGATTAGTTTAGTAATTATGAAAAGTCATTATTATGCCATTATTTTGAGTATGTGTTCAACCATATATGTAATTTCACCAATTGTAATAAAGATTCTCTATTCAAAAGATAATTCCTTCTGTTGGTAATGTATTAAACTGTTAATGTAAACTGCTAATTGAGTGTTAGCACCTAAACTATTTAAGAATATTCGCAATTGGATGAAATTCTATGAACAAAATACTCTAATTTGTGAAATACAAGTACATTACACTCTTTGTTAAAATTTTGTATTATTTGATATAAAAATGTCATATATTCACAGTATTATTGAATGGAAAATATCAAAGAAGAAGAAGAACTCAAAAGTCATAAAATGGTGTTAAGGTTTATCAAGTGTGCACCGTATCAGAATATTCACGATACATTCATATGATAATTTTGTTAGGGTGGATATCCTTCACTGCCATAACTCACTTATCAAAAATAATGTTTTTAGAAAGTTTAAGTACCGGGAAAAAATTAAAATTAAATTTGTTTACGCGATTATTCAACCAAACGTGTTAAGCGCGCTTGTTAATATATATTCAAGTGAATTTTAAGAAATCCAGTGAGAAATGCAGCAAGAGCGGAAGTAAATATTATAAAATCTCAGTTTCAGAACGGTTTTCTTGTCTGGAGCAGTTTTAGCTCAGATCGGACACAACAGACGCCTAAGGAGGTGAGATGTCTCTAGAATTTTCCTCAGTCATAACATTTATCTCCATAGTCTGGAAACAGAGGTCTCATTCAAGTGCCTTTCATCCATTGTGGAAACACAATCTCCTGTTCTATTTCAGAATGAATGCCATCTCCTACCGAATGTTGTCTCTATAGCGTATCTTTGACACGAAATAAGCCTTCTATGTTTCAACGAGGTTTTGAAACGCTAATGTTTTGAACCGCACTATTTGAAGTATCTTGTTGAGATCATAACATTCCATTTCTTGAAAAAATAATCATTCTTTTTTAAATTTCTTATTTTAATAACAAACAGTTCCCATTTATATTTCAAAAATTTAAAAAGAAAACTGTCGAAAATAATAGTATTTATTCTAAACTAAAAATTCCATCATCTTCCTTTTTTATAGCACTTCTGCTTCAACGCTTATCGTAAGGTGTATTACTTTCATCATAGAATTTGTCTATTTTTTGTTTTAGAAGTGAGTTAAAGTGAATTATTCCAATATTCACATACATCACACCTAATAATCACTTTTGTTTTGATACGTCCGTTTCTCTCATTAGGGATGTTTTTAGTATTTTTCTCATTTTTTAATAATTTTTTGCACAATTAGTGATTTCCTCTGCATTTTGTAGAGAAACTTTATTAGAAATTCGTACTGTAATGGAAATAGTTATGTTTAGTGGGACAAAAAATTAAATGGAAGATTCGTTGCATTTGAGTTAATTTACTTTTTATTAATACGTGTTTTTTATTCTTGTATTTTGCGTGTTGCATTTATACACTCGTTATATGACATGCGACTGTGTTATAACTAGGAAATATAAGAGTTAAATTCCATTCTTCAAATTATTACAAATATTTACTACATAACTTCAATTAATGTGTCATCAGTTCGTGAAACGATTAATTAATACTTTAATTAAAATTAATGAATTAACTTTATTAATACTTTAATAATATAATGCTTTTATTAATACAATAAACTGAAAAACGAAATAACTCTCTGACTTAACATTCAAAAATATCGAAATTGATCTAGCAGTATATAACAATTCAAACAAAAATTGACACAAAAAACAAGGTATCTTTGATCAAATGTATATATTGAAAAAATGAGGTGAGAATGACAGCCTATCAGAAAATAATTGAATTAACTATAATGAAACTTCTTAATAACTGACATTCATGGGACCTTAAAGTTAGTTCACTATAGAGAAATTCCCGCTATTGAGAAGTGTTTTACAAGGAAATTTTCTCCATATTTGTTTTTCAAGAATAATGGAATAGATTTCTTTCAATTTGTCGATTCATTCTTAGTTTTAAATGCAAAATTCGTTCCAAAATTTACTCTACAAAATAACTTTAAAATGCCTTGATTTTACTTTACGTTTCTAAAATTGCGGCAAGGTTCACATTAATGTTGAGATATTACAGAGACCAGGTAGGTGTTGGTATGGAAAGTTGTTTGCGAGAAAACTTTCTGAGTAAAAAAGAGTTTGATTAATGGTTCCAGAAGCTCATTGGCTCTAGAGCAGGTAGCTTAAACAGACTGCCGACGGCAAAGACTAAAGGCACAGCTTCCTTGATCCAGGTGCAGAGTGAGACACTACGCTATAACAGCGTGGCAAGGGGTGCTGCTCGAAGGTTAATTTTAATGAAAACAAGAGAAAAGCGGGGGCAAACGCGGAACAAGTGAAGATGTTCGTGAGCCCTTTTTAATCAGATGGACACTTTAGAGTACCATGGCGGTTGGATGAACCACACACCTATCTCCAAAGTAAGTTAAAATACGTCATATATAAAAGGTACAATGATGCACTGCTCGCATACTGTTCGCATAAAGTCTATAATAACTTTAAATCTCTACTGCGGATCATTTATTTTGAATTATCGTATAATTACCTAAATATCATAGCAAATACGCTATTCTAAGAAAACAGAAGAGTGAAATAAGTTGTAAAGCTTTAATAAGTGGAAAAATAATGAACGTAAACTACAATCAATTGATTTTGAAAATTTTATTTTTGAATAATACTGCTGTTGTCCTTGAAGATGAAAAAAATTTCCTTCAGGGGGTCAAAAAACAAATTGATAAAAAGAATGGTATAGGAAATGTTTTAAAACTTTCTTAAAATATGACTACTACAGAAAAATCATTCACACTTTAACGATTTCTTAGATGTAAATAACGTTAGTTATCTCATTGGCATGATTTTTTATTCTATAAAAACTTCGGGGTAATTTATATCGCAACATTTAACTCCGACATCATACTTCATAGATTGTGAAGTTTAATGTTACAAAATTATCATGGTTTTACTTTACTCAGAGAATTCAAATTCGATAAATGATGTTGTCAAAATAGTTCCCACTAGTTATTTCTTGTTTTATATTCTCAATGTAAAATTTCTGGATAATCTCCATTACCACTGTTACAGACACGACCGTTTTTCTCCACGAACTTCGAGCAATCCTAGTGCCTAAAAGTTTTCCTAGTCCTGTTCACTACTACGCTGTCCCAAGTACGTCTACCAATTAAGGAGAGGTACAGAGACATACCGCGCACCTTTGATAATGCCTTGGCGACATGGTTGGTAACCAGTGGGACTGTGATCCTACCCAGAAAGCCCCGGGACGCTGTGCGAGGGTGCAAGGCTTCCGAAGGGTACACAGGGCGCTGCAGCGAGAAGTACCGTCGCGTCCGCAAATGCCAAAGGAAACTGCTCGAAACTAATTCGACATTGTGGGAAGGGCACAGGGAGACGGAAGAGACATAGAACAAGAGGGGAAGGGGAGGAGTGAGACACGGAGACGGGGAGCCAAGTTGCAGAACTCCGTTTGAGAAACTGCAGCGCCTTAGGCCACCCGCTGTTTCCTCCGACCGACGTTGTCGCTTGACGAGGAATAGCAACAGCAGAGGGTTGATGTAGGTGGTAATGGAGACGTTAGGGAAAGAGCCGAGGTGGCGGAATTCGCATTGAGAACACAAGGACAGTTTTGTTGATGGTTGTGAAGTGCAAAGTCACTGGTTGGAATCGATTTTGTACATAAAGTAAGAGTAAAGGAAAAATTGATACAGGTTCATACGATATTCTAATGTGAAATGGTCGGAAATACAATATAAGCTATACGTGTAAGAAAGGAGTTAAAATAATAAGGAAGTAAATTAGTAAAATGGGAAGATACAAAAGGGAACTTAAAATATCAAGATATTTTGTATCGCCTTTAGTGGTAATACGATTGCTGGAGAACAAAAGAACAAATAAAGATAATGAAAATGATAAAAGGTTGAACAAATAAAGATAATGAAAATGAAACTGACATATAATTAAAATAGTTGAAACCCATATAATATTTATTTTAATAACCTATTAGAATTAGATTGCAAAAATGAAATTGATATTTTTCGTATGTGAAAAAGGGCAAGCTATTTATATAAGCCTCCGTTTCGTCTGGTCACTTACGTTTCATTTGTTATTAAAGTAAAAGAACTATTTGGAGGTTTGGGTAAAATAAAACATAATCGAAGAAAGGCACTATGCACTAACGTAATATCGATCACAACATGTGCAGGTTGTAAAAGGTGAACTCTTCTTCCTTTAAACCTCTAATCGACGGACTCGTGTTTTCAGTTGCAATATCAACCGTGCACGCAAGTGTCGCTCTGGTAACATTGAACATTCTCTATTCTTGAAATCCAACATGTCATCTCTTTGAAAAAACGAAGCATGTTGAACAGCTAATGTACTGGTCTAATCATGATTACAGAATATGAGAATAATTAAATTAACGCAATTTGGAATAGTATTAAAATATTATAAATCCACGACGTTTCTTGAGTGTAATATAAAATCATTCTAATCCGAGCAATAAATAACACTAAATGTACTAAATCACTCTTTCTTGAAAAAAATCATTTAGACAATATACAAACCAACGACTTTCATTCATCGCTTTATTTTAGTTAATTTTTGTTTAACAGGGAAACATATTCTTCCCACTTCAACATTCCATGTCGTCAAGGTGTTTTTTTTCTTTCTTACTGATATTTTTTTTTCTTTTCCCCCTGAAATTTTCCCTTCTCATACTGGTGTGGGAAAAATTACAATGGTTAATGCCAACCATGTATTTTTCTGTCAACTCGTTTATGGCTCCATTCGAATGTTTTACGCAGCTTGCAGTTAAATAATGCAAATGTTTTCGAAGTTGATCGTACTGTGACCTGGATAAAAGTTGAGAACAGAGTCCACAGAGAGAGCAACCACGAACAAAGTACCAGCGTTCAACAAGAATACTTCTACTATGATCTGGATTTAAGAGCGTTTTATATGAAAGTAAAAATCACAGTCCAAAAATGAAAAGAGAAGGGGATTGGATATAAACAATGTTTTAGAAAAATCCATTTCGAATTACGGTTCATTAATAATCACGGAAAATTTATTAGTATAAAATATGGAATTGATAAATCTAATTTGTATCTGTTACAGACAAAATTCAAAACTTTATCCACATACTTTTGAGACTGATATAATTAACTTCCGTCTTTTTCTAAGTACTTGACGTATAGATACATTAAAAAAATATTTTGCAAATATTTTATTTGCAATTTACAAATAGAGAAAAATAAACTAAGTACATTTTTGGAAAACAACATTTTGTCACAAATAATTATTATGTTATCTAATTCCGTTTGCAACATAAAAATATTTCATTGAATAGTTCTTATCAAAGCTAAAATGATATTTCTGTATTGTTAACATAAACAAAAAAACTTAAAATATAATAAATTTTCAAAATAAATGTCACAAAAAATGTTCATTTAAGTCGTTAGAAAAATTTGCATTTCATTCAAAAACTGTGTAATTTTTTGATAGCCACGAAACGCTGTGAATTGCTACACAAAGAGAATTCATGTTTGAGAGAAATATAAAACAGGAATATTTTCGATTATCATAAATGTTAACTACAATTTTTTGAAGTTGAAATTTCATCGTACCGGGACTCGAACGCGAGACCTACTTTGATCGAAGGTATGCTACCGCTGCACCACACCCTTCGACTCCCGAAACCTGTACACAACATCCATCTGGCATTTTCCGGTGAACATCCTATACAGGGGATAATTTTCATTTGGTCGTAGACGATGAAAATGTCTCGGAGTTATAATTTTTTAAGTTTACTTTAAAATCTCACCAGCTTATCTCTCCCTATTATTTCGAACAGAAATTTACTCACTAATGAATAACATAATGATAAAACTGTAGACATTATTCCAAAAATAAGTGCACAACCTCTTATTTTTCATGTAGACCACGTTTCAGGTGGATGAAGTAATATTGATCAATAAGCTCGAGATATTAAGTCGTTGGTAATCATAAGTTAATCTTAATCTTTGTTTACTATAGCGAAGACTCACACTGTGATCTGTGATTTCCTGATACTGCCGCCGCCCCATCTACACTACATTAACCTTAAACGCGACACGCGGTAGAATTTACAGACCATCTACGTGCGATAACGGCCATGCCGGTAGAATTAAACCACACTGCCTACCTCTGTTGTGGCCGTATACCCACCGTAGATTTATAAACAGCTCCACTGGTATTTAGGTGCGTATCAGTACAAGTGTTATAAACGAGTGCACGATAACGCACCCCTTTCCCCCTTCTGTCAACGCGACTCCGTGTGCGTGCCAAGCTGACTCGGCAGTGAAAACGCATTGTGCGCGTGTGTTCGTGATCACCGGAGGACATAATCACGTATGAATATAATGCGTCGAAACTGGTATGTATCATAGGGGTTCTATTTCAAAAGTGTGCTTGCATGTGCATGCGTGATGAGAGGAGGAAAAACCATTCCTAAGAGCACTTTTCAAAATTATATTTTAAGTCAATTTTAAAATTACTTCAATCACAATTGTCGAATAAAATTAATATAATTGTTTTTCCTTACATCGATTTCTTTACAAATTTAAGTCACTAGTGTTCAATTTGTTTATAGTGTTCAATATGGTGACTTGATTACGCGACTAAAATGTTAGGCTGCATGAATTGCGTCATGTGTGTGTGTATGGGTGCGTGCACAAGATTCCACATAAGAGTTGAAAAAACATACCACTTGCCTTCTTATATACTTTTTTTAGTCTTCTGTGTAGTATAATACAACACTGTCAAACTGGTGACCCGCGGACCGAATGCAGCCCAGAGCACGAACAACTCGAATAAGAAATATATGGTGGTGAGCGAGGGGAATACTTGCGGTTTCTGAAATCTAAGTGTGTGATGAATGTAAATAATAAGGCTGAGTTATCAAAGAACAAGGGCATGTTAAATAAATTTAAGAAATATCTAACTGTAATAGTTAATGTGAGGAATCAATTTAAAAGATGTGCAAGTTGAAAGATGTTGTAAATAAGAAAGAGCTTAGTAATGTTCATCGTAGGTGAGGTGGTTTTGTATACCACATACCAAGATAATTTTTTGTGTGCCATTCGACACTTTGGCGTTTAGTTTCAGGGTCTTATTCACAAATTCAACTATTCTACTACAATTAACGTCCGTTAAAGGTCGTATCATTATGTATTTAAATTCAACTATTATTGATAGGTTTTCACTCCTGAAAACTTGCTCAATCACGGCCAATAGCGTCATGGACGATTTTCTGAGTCTCGCATCTGGCCTAATGTTGTTCTACACAACACTGCATTTTTTAGTTATTGACAGGGTTCCATTAAAACTAATATACAAACTGCAGGGAAGATCATAGGCGACTGACGCTATGTACATTTTAAAGCAAATGTCCCCCTCTAACGATCCAGCCTAATGCGAACGCACTAGAACGTACAGTCGCGTCAGAAAAAAAGAGGTCTCGTCACTTTTTGTACATACCTTGTAAGTTGGACAGCGCTGATATAAAATTTTAGGATAAAAGACTTTGTTGGTATTTTTTGTGAGACAAATTGTGGTTTCCTTGACACGTGCATACGATAAAACATGAGTTCCGTCATCGTATTTGTTGTCAGATTTCGGTTCCCTTACCTATAACAATTTCCTCAAATCTTTGGTTTAATTTTTTTAAAAATTTGCTTTGAACAAAAATATTGATAAATAATTTTCAAGACTTCAAACCAAAATCTTGAGGTATGCGAACCTTTCAGAGATATTATTTTTACCACACCCTTCCCAATTATTTAAAACACACGCGTGTGTAATAAATATTATTTACAATTTCTGTACTCAATTTAAATAATAACTTTGGTGAGGTTCTCAAGAATATATTTAAACTGTTACTTAATATCCATACGTAGTACCGCATCATTCGGGAATCGTTCTATATAATTCCCTGCCCAAGAATATAAAAGATATTATGAAATTGAATATCTTCAAATCCGCGGTTAAAAACTACCTCCTGCACCAGTGCTTCTACACTGTAAAAGAATTTATTGATTTTAACAAAAGTTAAATTCGTCTTGTGCTTTATCACGCCATTGCTGTAGTACTTTTTAAACAACTTATAACAATTTCAAAAACTATTTTCTTGCATGATTGTGTTGTCTTATGGCTCATATTAATTTAGTTTTATGTGTACTCAACATTGGCACGTTTGTGTACATAAATTCTGTAGCCCCATCCTGGCCCGGGTTTTTCTCCGGTTTTCCTTCGGGTAGAGGCGGATTTATCATACAGGTTCTCTAGGCTTTGTCTAGGGGCGGGTCTATTGTAACAATAAATCGTGAATTTAGTGTTATTTCAATTTTTAAGCACTATACTCAGAATAATCTATAGTTCGATAATAACTTACATGTAATTTTTTGCTTAAAATTACAAACATATTGACATTCTATTAGTATTATAACTCGCAGCTAACTTTTTATCTTATCTAGGAATTTTTGCTGAAATTTTTGAATCCGCCTCTGCCTTAGGGCCCTTGATCGGAATTGATGGGATGGTCCCTTGCTTGCTTCCGGAGAGTAAATTAGTTTATTGTCCTCCACGTGGTCATACGCAGTTTGTACTGTTTTTTGACAATAAATTTATTATAGTATCTTTTAAATTAAAGTTTAGAAAAATATAGAATACTTTCCTTGACAACAAGCAATATTGAATTAGTTGCATATACGTCTACAGGTAATAATGTTGTAAGTAAAAACGACCATCTATTGCAGACAATTTATTTTTCATTCACTTTTTTTAGATGTGCATGTCAATGACACTTGTCAAAGATTTAAAACTCTAAAAACTTTAACATATACACAATATTAATACATATGCATAAAAACACAAACGTTTCGTCTCATGTATGAGACTTCATCATGTGAAATATTGATTTTGACCGATCATAACCTTATGAATTCTCACACATGTTAAAGTTTTTAGAGATTTAAATCTTTTACAAGGGTCGTTGACATGCACATGTAAGAAGGGTGAAGAAGAAATTGTCTGCAATAGAAGGTTTCTTGCTTACTACAACAAGTATCATTGTCTCAATTCTCTCTACCAATCGTTTACGAAATTCAGTTATTTGTTTTCTCAGAATCACGCTTCACAGACAGTCAGAACGAAGGACGAGCAGACACGAACGGACGAACAGACACGAACGGACAAACAGACACGAACGGACAAACAGACACGAACGGACGAACAGACACGAACGGACGAACAGACACGAACGGACGAACAGACACGAACGGACGAACAGACACGAACGGACGAACAGACACGAATGGACGAACAGACACGAACGGACGAACAGACAGACTGCCGGTCGGTTAGACTGACGAACAGATGGATGGACTGCGGACAAGATAGACGGACTAACCAACAGATGGATCGAGTGTGAATGAACGAGAGGGTAGATGGAAAAGCGAACGGATAGACGAACGGGTAGGCACACAAACATGGAGAGACAAAGGGAGAGACGGGGAGACGAATAGATACATAGACAGACCCGCAGACAATTGGACGCTCTGATGAAAGGGGGGAAACTAAAAATATCAGAACTTTTTATGAATAGCAAATCTCACAGCGTATATTTGAGGTAAAATTTCAGAATCGAGAAAATCTACGGGATTTCACGATTTTTCACGGTCTACTATCTATGTCTACGACTTATGTGAGAAAGTAAAGCAAGTACTTTCGAATTAACGGGAAATGTTTTTCGCGTTAACGGGAAATGGGTTCTTCTAATTAACTGGAAATGTGTTTTTCCCTTAAGTCCTGAAAGAAATAACATATATTGAAGCAAATTTGGATTTTAAATTCCAATAGACGAAACCGCAAATTCTTTCCGATTTTTGGCCGTAGTTTGCTGTACTACTCGCACCCGTACTGCACAGCAAGAACGTGTGACATAAGAAACCGGAGTCTGTTTAAACAATTGCAATAGCTTGTTTAACTCAGAACGTTTTAGTTCTACAACTACGAGTGGAATACTGTGAATTTAGACAAGAAATAGTAGTACATATACCTATCTTGATGACTATTTCCATAATAATTACAGTACTAATACCACTTTGGTGACCATAAATGAGTTTGAATGTCGTCTCGCGTTGGTCAGAAACGCTTAACTCTTTCTTTTCTCTCTCTCATTGTCATGCGTTTTCTAGCATTTAGTATAACGTGGGTATTTAAATACTGTCAATTATGGATTATTCTTTTATGTGGACTTCACAGAAATGACAATAACTGTTGCGTAAGTTCACTGAAAGTTCTGTAAATTAAGTCACAGAAAACATAACCCCAGGAAAGAATAAAAATATAGGGGTTGAAGAAGAAGGGTTAGATGAAGGAGAACGCTCTGTGTTTATTTGTTTATTTTAGTCGCAGTAAATAAATGTAATGTCCTCAACGTGCTCATGGGAAGTTAGTAATTGCTCTCTTGATAATAAATTATTTATTTAGATACATTGCCAATCTAACTGGCTTGATGTTGGTACAGAGCTTGTTCAGTGTAGTCAAAACATTTGCTTTTGTCATCGTCCCAAAAGGGTAATGATAAGCATATCTCGCGTTTTGTTGGCAGTTCTTTTGAATTTCTTTAATCTTCAATATATCGTTACAACAATTAACGTCCAATATTTAATTTAAATATATCACCATCATCGGCTATCAATTCACTTGCTCTTGTAGCGACGCTATTGTGTTCTTTCTGCATCGAGTGTGTGGAACGAATACCACCTTGTGCCATAATTTCTGTTATTTACTTTTTTATTTTGTATTTTTTACAGCAAATAGTCGCTTTTGTGATTACTTTTAATACTTATACGGATTACATAAATTCCTAGAAGTTGGCAATTCGTATGAGGTACCCATATTATATTGCGATAAAGGTACATGACTTGAACAGTTTTCATACTCATCTTTTTTTCTCGATTCATTCCCACGTCCCAACTTCAGTGACAGGAACACCACCCCCAACAGTCTTCACCCCTTGCTTCATGAGTCACCCTTCGCTGCTCCACACCCTTCATTGCCAGCCACCACCTTCTCATTCGCCACTGGCTCACGTGCGCAAAGCTTATCTGATGTGATGCAAGCACGAGTTATTCAGTCATAACATATTAGCGGTTTCACAGCAGTTGTCAGGAATCAACGACACATTGGTGGGGAAACGCCCAGAGCTTAAAATTGGGAAACGACTGAATAGTTCTGCTTATAATGGACCAAGTAAAGGTTTATCTGCTTTTAATAGGTTATTCTGGTTCAGATGCAGATGAGAGTACCGTGTTTTTTTAATGTAATTTGTTGGAATATGGAAAGGAAAATAAAAATTAAGTGGTTAATTCTCTAAGTTTTAACTACTTCCATTAACCATAAAATGTTAAGATATGTACGAAAAAATAAAGAAATATTTTCATCTAGAAAAAGTTTCTTCGATTTTTAATCATTTTACTTTCCATTCACACCTTATGCAAATTAAGCTCATCGATCGAAGTAAAAGTTTTGAGTGATATTAAATCTTTATGCCATTTTTTTTTCTTTATTACTCATCAGAAATATATCACAAGCAGTTCAATCAGGGAACTGATATAACACATTTCTGATCAATCTATATTTTATTGCCCGGGACACTTTTGCTATTTAGAATGTTGTAAGGTTAAGATTATGATGAAAATGAAGCAAAAACCTCGGTCATTATTTCCACAATTTTAGAGCCATTGACTCATTAGCATCAATGACCAATCTCTGATGTTGAGTATTATATCTAGCTTACAATGTTATTTGGAAATATAATCAATAATCGTAATGATTGGAAGCTGAAGAGAAACGAGTAATAACATATCCTCCGATTAAACTCAGTTTATAAATTATTATCAACAATATACACATGTCCACTTGCGCACTATCACTATACTCTTTGGGAAAATGTCAATACGTTAATTCTTTCAAATTATTTCTGACAACTTTTCCCTTTACAAAGAATGAATGATTATTTTCTATATGTTGAAATAAAAGTGAGTTGAAAGTAGAAGGAAACAACTAACATAAATAATTAAGAAAGTTAATAGTGTTGCATCCGATATTTCTCTGATCGAATATACGGCGGAGAGTGAGCATCGTGATTTTATATTTCTATTGCAGTGAAGTACACATGCACATGATAAAAATTACATTATAATAATTGGATTTTTTAGTTAATAGCTGAAATGAACATTAACAGAAGGGACAAATAAACAATTATTTGATATTTAAAACTTTAAACCATAAAACACTATACGTGTTTAAATGTTGAAAGAAAAACATTGCCCTTTAAACAACACTAATGTGACATTACCATTACATTTCGAAAAATAAAGCTGTGTCTTACTTGTTGGCGTGGGTTAACTACATAATCTTCTTGTCTAATATTTTAACCATACATTACACATAGTGATCGAAGTGACAAGTGAGAAAATTGTTAATCGAAAAATGCTAGATTCTATATGTTAGCTAGTGTATTTGAATTTACGTGACCTGGGATGAATATCACTTTCCATTAATTTAATTCGTTTTTATTCAGAACATCTGAAGTGATTTGATACTTTATTTCAATTAATTTCATTAGTTGCTAATATTTACCATTTCACGCTTAAATATTCCACTCCATCGCACGTTTAATAACGAACAAAATAACGTTCTCATTAATTTTAATTTGCAATTTAGTTCATTAATTAAGTGTTGAAATTGAAATTTTCCAAAGAACCATATAATTACGTTACAGCTGAAAAATTTTGCTCAACATTCACCACATGTAATATAAAAGGTGTTCTCAGTGTTCCAATTTTGCAGTCGGACCTGAATTTAGTATCTCACTAGCTACCGTTCCGTCAACCTCGCCTCCGGTCCTTTTTACCGCCAACAGTCCGCAGAACAAACCCTAGCGCCATGCCGCCCCCCTCTCACAACCCTCTCCCAATCACCCGCTCCTTTTCCGTCCGCGCGTCCTGCCTAGCCCTGGGGCCAACTCTCTCACCCCTTGTCTCCACCACCGCAACTACCATCACGCCAGAGCACGAAACATCAGCCCATATGGGAGAACATACAAGCGAAATGAACAAACGGCAAACAGACAAACACGGTGGCGATGCGGAGGCTGAAGAGACGTGAGGGCGGTGCCATCGGACGGATTGGCCACTCGGCGCTGACCAAAGGAAAAGCGACAAACGCACGGACACGAAACAGCGGGCGAGAATCACGACGCGAAGGGGTAACGAACGGGATTCCGGAGAAACAGAGGTAACACACAAAGGACAACAGAGATACAAAGAAACAACACGAAGGATCTTAAGAGAATTAAAAATACGATAAACTAAGGCAAATATTGTAAAAAGCTACTTGATATTAGAGATGAAGCTATTTCGTATTGGGTCAACGCTACCAGTCACAAGATTACAATGCATTGAAAGATTCGCAAAAATATCATTTCTCACGATAGTTTTCACACAGGCGCAAATAAATAAAACACTATTTTTGTTTCAATGTTTTAATTATTGATGTGATAAATAGAATATGGGGAATTTGAAATAACAATTCTTCATTCAAATTAGTTGAAATATGTTATGGTGGTTTGGAGGGCATTGATGTTTGTAAGGTATAAAGCCTTTTGAATATCATTTACTACTTTTCTATAGTTTAATTTTATGTATAGATGTATTTTTCTTTCTTTCCTATATTGAAATCTTAAATATTTGTGTGCATGATGGAATAGTAAGATAAATTTCGAATCTTTCATTTATAAGGGTAACAAGAACATAAAAAATCAACTGATCATGCACGAGTGATTGTTTAAATATTATTTTTTGTGGTTTTAATTCAATCACAGCATACACAATTATTTTATAAGCTTTGTGTATTTATGATACAGGTCTTAGAAGTCCCAGAAGAGCATTTGTTACCTTTAAGAGTTTAATATCCGTCAGTTTGTGAGTACATTCCAACAAATTTAGAAAATTTTGCTAAGAAATTAAGAAATTTCACATTTCATGCGATTTATTTTGATATTTTTGACCAAATAGCAAAGCTGTAGTCAAACAAATATAATCCATGAGTTATCTTGAAACCCTAAGAATTTTCCAAGGTTTTGTATTGCATATTATAAGGTTATAAACATCTTTATGTATATGGTTTATCACAGAATACAGGGAATACATTTATTTATCAGGGAATCAGCATTAGTTAAACTCGTGTTAATTCGTTTACACATACATACACACACACATATTATATATATATATATATATATATATATATATATATATATATATATATATATATATATATATATATATATATATATANATTGGAGACCATTTGTGCTTCAGAGGTCAATTGACATTACTGCTTTTTCACATACGAGTATCTGCCTTGCATTATGTTTTGTTATACGACGTAAATTGTTGTTGTTTTGAAGGAATTGACGTGTTTAGTTACAGGTAATTCTTATAGGAGTACACAATTTATTTACTTGTACACAATTTTACCCAATTAATTTTTAATTCCGGCGTAAGTTCGCTTATGTGTACTTATCTTTTCTTTCAATTTCTTCTAATATGTATCTTTTTACGTTATTGTGAAACTTGTCGACACTGTTGTGACAATTTGCAACTGAAATGGATTCCATCTCGAAATGAATTATTTGTGATGGAATTGTAGAGAGATAAGAGAGAGCTGAGATAGCAGGGTATTCTGTCACCAAATGGTAGAAATCAATTCCAGGAAGCAGGAAAATGAAATTCAATACCTGCCGGATGGCAGGACAACAGCACAGTCTAACAGTCTCTGGTCTCCTGCGTAGAGTCCACAGCAAAGCAAAAATAATCACATTCTCCTTAATTCATCAAAGACGAGATTTTCACCCGAAGATTATTGTATTCCACTGATAGTTAATTTTACAGTAATTTCAATTAGCAAATAATACGAGGAATAATAGCTTTACTTATTACATTGGGGAATATTTTGTAATAGCCTAACAAGTCAAAATGATGTTTGAGATTATAAGCAATTTCCTATTATACCACATTACATTTAGTGACCGTACTGTTACGATCAATATTATACGTTCTCATGAAGTTATTCCTATTCTCACCTGTTATTACTCCATGTTTTTGTGTTTTTTTTAGTTGTAATGATATTAGTTTCTGGCTTTAATTATTTCAGGAAGAAGTAATATTGGGGTAAATCTTCAAAAATAAATGTATAACAAACAATTGAGTGGATAAGTTAATAATATTTCTTTGGGTGCTTAAACTCTATACACGTAAATGAATAACCAATAAAAATTATAGTTAAAGAGTGTTTCTTAACCGAAATTAATAAAAATGATTTGTTTAAAAGAACGATCTATATTCTCATACCACATGAAGGAATTGAAGCCTGGAGCAAAATCATATGAATTAAAGGGAACTTAGTCGATACAACAAAAGAATTATGAGTGCACGCAACCATCTTGTAGGGCGTGGTTCATATCCCACGATGAGTCATTCAGAAGGAAATGGGTGAGGGAGAAAAAAAACGGCACGAATCAGGCAAAAGAATCAAGCGATGAAATGGAGAGAATTTCTGATTGAAACTCAGCAAAGGAAACCCTTTCCTTTCTATGAAAATGTTTCTTATGGCAATAGACAGATTTCTTGAATATGTCACTACATTTTTATGTTCTTTGTTTCTTTTAAAAACTGAATTTAATTTATTTCGCTTTGGTAGTAAAAAGTAAAGTACGTTTACATCTGTTTTGCAATGTTCAAGTACTTCGACGCATACATCAGAAAAACGGTAACTCGGAACATCTAACATTTTTATTAACCATTATTTATTTGTAATTATTAAAGGTATTATTTATATATAATGTATTAAAATTTTTAACAAAAAGGAAACATTTCGTGGTTATAAAGATGTTTGAATTTTTATACTAATCATAAAATGGGAAACTTAAATCACTATCCTACCACTTTGCTGACGTCCACGAACAAATTATACTTGAAAAGTAATCATTTAAAATGTTTTCGGTTATTTCAAGGTTGGCACCATCAGTAACTGATTCTACCTCCAGGACGAGTAATTGTATTCTGCGGCGGTCGTTTTAAAGACACGATGATGATGTAGATATAATAATAATAATGATAACAATAATAATAATAATAAATAGCGTAACATTAATAGAAATAGTAACAAAAAAAAGTAATGATAAAACGTACGAAAGTGACCAATGAGGAAAAAAAACAATATCACGAATTCGACAAATAATACATTATGACATTAATATACACCAGGTGTAATATAATAGGAAAATTACAACATCAATCCTGACCCAATCTAAACAATTATTACTAGATAAAAGCTAACGCAGCAATTTATCAATATTAATTTCATCCCTTACTTGAGACACTTATGTAACAATGGAATTTACTACTGCAGCTAATGTCTTACAAAAATTGAGATAAAATTAATTTTGATTTTCAAGTAAATAAAATTAGTTTGCGTTTCCTTCTACATAGATTGCAACCAATATTTTATTTATTAATGGGTGAAGAAGAATGATCAGTATTAATATTCCGTGTCAACTTTGAGATACCAATGCAATTTTTCCCGCGGGATTGTTTTCAATGATCACAAGCAAACATCAATTTCTGTATCTGACTATATTTTCGTCTGTTATCATAGTATTACAATAATTTCGTATGAATGCACGCAACTATCTTGTAGGGTGTGGTTCATATCCCAAGATGAGTCATTCAGAAGGAATTAGGTGAATAAAGGTGAGGGAGAAATAAACGGTAAATTACCGTGAATTAGGCAGAAAACCATGAAATTGAAAGAATTCTCGATTGAAATTCAGAAAAGGATGTACTTTCCTATTTATGGAAATATTCTCATCCAATAGATATATTTCTTGAAAATGTTACTTTACGTTTATGTGCTTCGTTTTATTTAAATGCTGAATTTAATTTATTTTGTTTTGATTAAAAAGTAAAGTGTGTTTAAATCTATTTTGCAATGCTCAAGTATTTAAAACTATACATCGGTAAACTTTTGGTTTTACATATGCATGCAAAAGAACTTTTCTTTTTATGTTTGACCTCATAAGTAGACTTAAATTTTATTTTCAATCACAACATTTCAATTGCTTTACCATTCATCACCTGATTACATTACCTAATAATGACTTAAATAGACCGAAAGTTTGTAATTTTTTTTAAAAAAAAGGTGTGTCTTCAAAATATTGAATGAAACATTAAAAGTATCAACATAATATGAGCGGAATCAACACATTAAAAGGACAAACATAAAAAGTATAACCCATAATTTCGGAGTCATTAGTCGTGGACGCCAATCTTAAAATTAGCCAATACGACGTATTTATACAATGGCATTAAGAAAGCAGCAGAAAAAAATCCGAAAGTCTTGTCTGTACACATTTAATAATTTAGAACCATGCTTGTACAACGAGTATAATAAGTTTGTATCTTGTCCCAGAGATACTAAAGTTATTCACATCGGACTTATTCATATGGGCAACTCAAATATTTTCATACTGTATGGAAAACAGTTTCCTAGTTTCCATAAACTCTACTACATATTCAAGTTACGTAATGGCTCCCTTTCAGACAATGTTTTCATTTGACGGATATTTTATAAAAGAAAATTCCATTACATTTTAGATGCTTCAATTTCAAGTCAATCTGGGAATAAAGAAAATTTCGCAATAATTAAACATCATTCAATTCAACCCTGATAAAAAAAAGCACGCATACACAAGAGTCGTTCTCTGTTCGTAAAATATTCAACTGGTTCACAGTGACCCACTTGGGATGTGAAAAACTAAAACAAAGAATAAACATCTCCACCGCCGGACACTCGTGCCACAGCAGCTGCAAGCCGTGTGCATAAATTTCGCGTACTATGCACATGAGGGGGTGGGGGATTTCGCGTGAGCCTTTGGGGTGCGTGGTGCAGCGTCCGGGTCATGGTACCGGGCGCGTGTGTTGCCTCACGGGGCAGAACTCAACAGACCGTGGCGTAGTGAGGGTGAGCCCAGCGGTCGACGGCGAATTGAGCGGCCGCCGACGTGCTCGCTGCGCGGCGCTGCTACCCGTGCTGGGCTCCCGTGCCGAATGTGGCATTTCCTCATGACAAAATCTGGCCTTGCGCGTCATGTTCTTCCCATGGACACTATACACAGTGGTGGAAATGGTCAGGCAATGGAGAGGAAACGTTTTCAAGAAGGTAGGGCGTAGAAATACGAAAGTCTAAGATATTTCACGTCTTTTGAAAGATAACGTTGGTTTCTTCTGTATTTGTGTAATATGCCAGACATTAAGTTGTTAAAATTAGAAATTCTCACAATGAATTGCAGAGGATTCAGCTTAAATAGTAAATGAATTGCCGAAAAAAATACCCCATTTTGACATTAAATGTTATTATCAACCAATCCTTCGTAAATTAAAAGGGGACAAATTATAGGCTCTTTCAAACATTTCCACATTGGTTAGGAAAAACAAGTTTGTATGCAAAGTACACGTTACATTTTGTGCTTACAATTACACACTAACACGCTTAATTAAAGATTGTTGCGAAATATAAATATAAGGGATCGTTTTATTTACAATATATGGTTATACATAAATGTAGGCTTCCGCGCCCGGATTCAATATGAACCTGTTTGTCCGGGACAAACCGCATCTTAGTTGATAAAACTACCAACGTTTCGGCCATCATGTTGTGGCCTTCTTCGGGGCAATGTCAGTGTCGTACAGACCTAAGTCGCTGTCATACTCTGCTGTCTGTAGTTTTATCTACTAAGACGCGGTCTGTCCCGGACAAACAAGTTCATAATAATGGTTATGTTTGTAATACTGTATGGTTATACTATATTTCGCTTTTCTCCCTAATGGGACTGTAAAAAGATACACCTATAGAACAATAAACGCATAAAATACTTAATATATGCACAAAATATTTTATAAACCCACAAAATACTCAATAAACGCCAGAAAATCCGTTCGTGAGTGACAGTACAATTTAAAATGAGTTTTCTCTGACCTTCAAATTTCACACTTACACCAAGCTTGATAAATATTTATCAAATGGTATAGGTTTCTAAAGTAAACAAGCTCACACATCTTTACATAATTTAATAAACGTATAATTAGTCAAATTTTTCATAATGTTTTTTTTATTGTAATTTAATATATTCTTTCATCATAAAAATGTAACTTTAGTTTCATGTACCCAATGCTAATGGATACCTGAAAAATTCCTAATTATGTATTTCAACACAGTATGTATGCACATTAATAGTTGTATGCTGTGTTTCTGATAAGATCTAGGTCACACAACAATTGTCATTCTTGTTATGAAGCCAAAGTCAAAACAAAACATTTTATAAACATTCAGTCAAAACGTTAGAGCTTAATTTTTAATAAAACTATCCATCTTTCCGGCAAGCATTAATTCGCGTTTCTAAAAATAAAGCAATAGCATATCTGTTAAAATGAGAAAGCAGGAAACATAATACGAATATTTAGGTAACATTCCTTTAAAAAAGTTCTATATTTTAAATAAATTCTATAGTAATGTATAGGCTTCTTAATTTTGATAAAAACAAAGAATATTGCCCAGTTGAAAAACCTACCTCCGAGCAAAAGTTTTAGACGCATTGAAAGTATGTTTAGAAAATCTGGCAAAACTTTGGTTTAAGTATTTTTCTATCCAAAGTTGAAGATTTTGTCATGAAGAAATGTCTAATCCGTATTGCATGAAAACGATATTCGGTTAAAATAATACTCGACACCTATTTACACCGTGGAAGAAAAGTCTTCGTACCCGGAGGGGGGAGTAGAGCGGACAGACTTTACGCGAAAATTTATTTATTTTACAGTTATTTAATATTAATATATATATTAAATGTTTCATATTTCATTTACTTTGTTGATTAATTAACAAAAAATAAGTTAATGATATTAGATGCTCCCTGATAAAATACAGTACATTCTATGCAACAACTACCAAACTTTTGAGGTCCTCTAGACTCCATTTTAAATAATGATTTTTATGTATTCTCACTCCCTTTTTTTTCAAAAACAAAGTTTCGGCATTCATTGGATTCTCCAAATAACATTATCCACCCAGAAAATGAAATTGCAGTTCCAAAATGTTCACAAATTTCGAAAAATTAAGAAAATGAAGACGGGCTTGTCCTTGGATTGGCAAAATGTTTTAGTGATTGTAACCACATCACCCGCGCGTTCCCTCGTTCGGGTTTTCCCCCTCCACGCAATTATTTTTCATCTAAATAAATCCAAATAAATATCTCTTAGTGTGTAGGATTATTAAACCATCAAATGTCATTATTTTCTTAAATACACAACTCTTCGTCCTTATTTATGTCATAATCAGGTATTATTATATAACCAAGAGGTTTTTTTGACATGACATTTTGCTTTTAAAACATATTCAGCTCAATTTTTTGTATGTTGTCAGTTTGTAAGTTTTTGTATTATGTTATTCACTTATTGTTTCGTATTTAGGAAACATGTTACTCCAAATATATTCATAATTCTTTAAAGAATTAAAATATATATTTAATATATTTCACAGTTGCTTTTTATGAAAAGAGAGCTCATGAATGATGCTAGGCGAAAATAGAATTATTACTTCCATCAGCTGTTCTAAAATGATCCACCAGGGTTCGGAAACAGGCCATACACTCAAACCTTCAATACATCGCGTTTGGCCACATACGTATGCAATATAATTTTTTAAATTGTGTAATAAAAAGTATATTATATTATTATACATTGATATATAATATTATGTGTTGTTATATTTTATTGACATTATTATAAAATATTTTAATTATGTTTTATCTATGATCGCGAATATTTGTACTATTCAATGAATTAAATATTGAAGTGTAAATTTTGTAATGAAATATATGAACTAAGACTCTGGTATGGATTAACAAAGAAAATGATATAATATTTGAAGGTTCCATCTAGAAATTATTTAACTTCCCAAAAAGGTGTTTCTTTTTTTAATTTCAATTAATCCAATCAGTTGTATTTTTAGTATGCCACGACCAAAGTCCTCATGGGTCGCATGACATGGCTTGGCAGTAGGTTGGCGACCCGTGGTCTAAACCATAGGCCCACGTTTACAATTGTTGCCATGACAACGTACCCGTGAATCAGCTCGGTCCGCTTAGAAGTATAAATAATCAACTTGAAGATGAAGATGACAATGAAGATCTTTTCCACGTGTCTAATTAAAATGTCAACACCCCTGAACTAAAGCAACGGAGTACCAATCTACTGTAAAGCACGATAATTATAACATTTATAACAATTTCAAATTTATTCGTCATAATATTTTTATTTTATAGAAAAATCAGTGTTCGTAAATATTTTTAATGTTTGTTTTCTTCATGCTCTTTGAACAAAATGACTTATATACTCGGGTGTATTGATCATATGAACCTAAATGGAGAACATTTTATGGGTAAAACAGTCGAATGCTTCATCATTCAAAATAATGACTTGATCGTCTTCATTTATCTTTAGTATTAAATATTTATTATCCACAGTTAATTGCTGTCGTTACCAACAATTATTATTTAAATTTAACGACAAGAACTTGTTATTACGGGAAAAAAATTTACGCAAAGATTATTTTGGCTTGTGAAAGGGAGGGACTCAAGGTATTTGACTAGGGATCCGGGTATTTATCCTCTATCGTCTACACGTGAAAATGACACAACGCTCTTCTTCCTATTTCAACGAGCGAACGCTTGTCCGAGTCTTGAAGGAAAGAGGCAAATACTCCCTGGTGTTTCTGTGTACCGACTCATTTTTCTCAATGTAATTCTACTTCAACTGGAAACTAGACGGGCGTTTGTTGAGCCCTTGTACCAACGGTATAAGGCAAATCTTAAAAATATAAAATTTATCTCAGAAAATAAAAGAATTGCTTTCACATTTTCATTAAGATGTATTCCGATATAAAATCGGTTGGATCCCATCACAATACTCAAAATACTTATGCCAATTAAATATGTATTTTAAAACAACATTAATATCCTTAATATGATATATTTGTACAACATAACACTAAAATTAATACTTCAGAAACTATACTACACAAATAATAAGTGTGCTCATAAATAATACACATGCTTTATTGCAGGTTATGTATAAATTATTATTACAGCGAAAATTGTTATTTTTTTAATAAATTATGATATTTTAAGAAATATACAAACTTTTTATTCACACTGTTTATGTTTGTTTTCCTTCGCACGAGATATAGATACAGGTCATAATGTCGATGTATCGTATTTACGACAATACCCGTTGGGATAACATGGTACCACGAGGACACACATTACCAAGAGCAGACATAGTAATATGTTGGAATATAGTGTGAAGTATATTCAATGAATTTCGATCATTAAGTAGGAGGAATCATGAACGTTAACCAAAAATTTTACTTTCAGGGTCACATTATGTCGTCTCATTAAATAAAAAATTACCACAGATTCTAAAAATTAATTCGTATCATAAGAATAACCAAGATTGGCAACATTTTGTTGATAAAAATGAACACAACATATAGATCACACTTGCAAAACATGTTATAATCATTGAACTTCATCTTACTCTGTAAATCATAGGTGTTTTGCATTATTTCATAATTATTATATACTAAAGTTCGTAAAGAAGGGGAAAAATCTTTCATTATTAACGCCGAAAAAATATTAGGAACTAACTATAATTAAAGTATAAGAGTTTACCCAATACAAGAAAAGTGTTCTCAATGACTATTTGGAACTGTTACTAATGTTACGTAGAAGTGAAATCAAAGAAAAATATGACTCAAAGAAATATGCGAAGAAATATTTTGTTACAAATTCTGAACTTTTCACATTTATTGAAGAGAAACAAGATAGCATTAATGAGGCACGACATGATGTATTACACTTAGTAAATGATATATGTGGCAAGGCAACTCGCAAGTAGGCTTTTTCTGTCAGAGGCCATCTTGTAATGCCGGTTGTTCATTCTTCCCTTGAATGATTCAATCATTCTGGAGTGTTTGCTTTTGTGAACTATTCTTTTTAAATAAAGGATAATGGCCCGCTTCCGGTAAAGTTACAATCTCTCTTAAATGGAAATGAACGTTATGGAATAATTATTCGTAGATATTTATACACTGTTCGACGCCATGACAACTGCAAAATAGTCACAATGGATATATTTCCATAGAGAAAATTAATTAAATAGGTTTAATCTCTTTGACATATGTTAACATCGTAATTACTACCGGACCACTAACTGAGTTCGGTATGTCAAGACTACAAAACGCGATACAAATGTAACAGTAAATTTTTAAAACCTCTTACCAAATGAATTATATAGATAAATAGTTTTTAATGTGATTTTG
The DNA here is from genome assembly GCA_002313205.1 of Laupala kohalensis. Classification (NCBI taxonomy): domain Eukaryota; kingdom Metazoa; phylum Arthropoda; class Insecta; order Orthoptera; family Trigonidiidae; genus Laupala; species Laupala kohalensis. Next base: position 1,105,202 of record NNCF01128804.1, read on the forward strand.
TTGTTTTTGCGTATAGATTATATAAAATAACACGTAATATTTACTCAATAATATGTGTAAATGGGAATTAGTATAGAAATATAATAGTTCTCTATGGAATTATAGGCTAGTGTTATTTATAGTAAGGATGTATAAGGATAGATGTAGATTGTATAAGTAGTGTTCAAATATCCTTGTTTGTGTATTTTGGTAGCCCTGATGAAATTATTTCTTGGGGCTTTAGGTCTCGCCAACGTTAGAGTTGAAACGTTAAAAAAAAGGTGAGTAAATATTTAGTGTTGTTTTATATGATCTATACACACACAAAAACAACCAAATCCTATCATGAATTTGGAGGTCAAAGAACATGGACAATATAAATATTTTTATACACTAAAACACTATTCGAACATAACGAGTTCATTCTTCTGTTCTTGACAGGTTTCACTGTTATATACTGGTAAATAAATACGACTTCAAAGGTACACATTCCCAATCAAAAGTAATACTGTTTTAATATCTTCACATTTTTTTACTCAGATGCAACCTCACAATGTTGCTTTCAGCTTTCCTAATTCCAAACTATCACGCAATATGTAATCTGTCTTTTTTTTTAAGTTGCGTGAGCAAACGTACTTCCAAGACTTCAAATCCCACCAACAGAGCAACTGAACACCAATTTCCAACGACACGGAGTGGATAGGTTGGTTCCGGACGCTTGTCAGCCAATCGCGTCGCAGTTTGAGCCTTGAAGAAGGGGTGAGGTAGTTACAACGCCCAATAATTTGGAGCTTAATGCTACCGTTTTACCCCTTAGTAAATGGCGATTATGCTAATACGATCTAATCATGAAATACTAACCCACGCCCATTGGGGAAAATATGGGTGTTAATAGGTCACAATGGGTTTTTATTGTGAACTATATTTAAAAGTACAAGAACATATGAAGAAAACATCAAGTACTCATTTGGAGCATCAACAAAACAGACGCGCATTGTTTATTTTAAACGTATCAATTCTGAAACTAATTAGGATAGAACTCATGTATAGTAGTACGGATATAATTTCTTTTTATAAACAAGACACATCAATTCCAGAAAAGATTCACGAACACACAATACTATGGGAAATAAGTAAAAAATAAAATTCAGTTTGATAGTAAACTTATTTGCCAACCTAACAATATCAAACACTGTTATTCAGAAGCGGCATTACGCACAACAGTTAACTGTCAACATGAAATCACTAAAACCAATATTGAAATCGGATTTAATTTTCTTAGTATATGCTATTAACGTGCACATTAACAGTTGTCCAATACTTTATGAACTAGGTGTAAACTTTAAGAGATGGAGATGTTAAATTAGTGGAGAGTCTGATAAGTGCTTCCATCAAATTCCCTGTGTGTGATTCTTAGAAGCTCTTTTGATGCGAGAAGATTCCATTTCTGTGTGTTCACAGGTGCAAAGAGTTCTTAAGAGCCCTCCGAGAGCTCCATTCGAAACAACACATTAGTCTGCAAGGAGACCCTATACGTTCTAGTCTCCTTTTACGAAACAAAAATAGTCAAGAAGAATTCGAAGAAACTTGAAACAAATGGAAGTGAATGTCACGATTTGGTTTGACAAGAAGAACATTAGTCATGACTGTGTTTTGTCGTGAGACAAGTCACGGTGGAAGGCGTGGCCGTCTCGGGTGGGACCCGATTCGATACCGCCTTCAATTGCCCGCGGGCTCGACCCAGCTTATTACCTGGATAAGTCGCCATCAAAGTCAACACCACCAGCACCATCAGCATCCCTTTGAAGCCTCCGGAAGTTACTCCCTCCATCCGTACGGTGATCACGGCTCCGCCTCCTGAGGACATGTTCCGAGGCTGCTTAGCTGCACTGGACAAGAATCAACACTGCACTGGTGGACGCGACGGCGGACTCGTGTAAAAAGGACTCGTAAACGCTCGCAACACTCAACACACTTCTCGAGGAACAAGGGTTCTTGAGCGGTTGGCTCTAACGAAGTCAGCGTCCCATGCCTCGGCGTCAATGACAACCCGACTGCGGCAGAGGGTACACGCGGGACGCGAGCGCATACGACACTGGAGTGGCTGAGGTCGGCCGCCAACAAACCAGACACTAGTGAATCACTCACGCTCACGCGACACGACTCACTCGCTGTGACTCCTTGCGTCGCTCGGTGGTTCTACCTATGAGTCATGTCTTGAGTTCGCTCGCCCCTGGGGCAGTGCGACACCTGGCGCGAGGATCACGGCGACAGGCAGGGGAGGATGGCGCTGTGATGGAGGGGCTGGCCCTCGGATCAGTCGCCGACGTCCTGTGCTCCGACGTTCGCCCCCGGCCCCGACATACCGGCAATAGTCCTTCCCCTGCGCGTGCGGGGACGCGCGAGTAGAGCGTGACCTCGGTGTCGAAGTGATCAGATTAGGCGCTCTGTCGCACTCAGCACGCGACACTCCACACACAGTACTTCAACTTTTTCACAATATATGGGTTATAAGTCAATGGCCGTTCAGTCTACACCACAACAGTTTTCCACGGATCGAATTGAGAGATGTTGAATTAGATATTTGGAACACACAGATAAATATTGAACTGACACTCAGTGTAATGAACTAGATCTTAACATCGATTTCTAAGACTAAAGAAAATGGATACTTTTTCTTTTCAAAGAACGTTAATGGAATGGAAGCCAATTACGTGTCATTTGCGATTATTTGTCATTTAATCGCTCACTTGCACACGACTGAGTTTGGATCTAATCTTCATGCGGAACAATGGGCATGTACCCACTTTTCAAGTATTCTGCAGGTCAAGGTCGCTTACTTGGTACTTATCCCACATAAGTCCTATTACCATATATTTCATAAACAGTCACTTGTCAACAAAGCATCACTGACAAATTTTTCCCTTTATGCACATTGCAACATGTATCTGTCACTGTGTTTTGAACAAGTGTCGTCGTCAGAGGAGGAAATCACGCATGTTCATCCGCGAAACATGATTCCACACTCGTTAACACAGTGGAGCAGTCTCTCTCTGCTGCGATCCATGCGCCATTGGAAGAGGCAATCCACTTGACAAGTGGACACGCGCACTGACAGTGCAGAAGCGGGCGTTGCCTCCGTGCTTATGACATGTTGACTGCTGCTGCAGGAAGCTGAGGACGGGCGCCGGAACAGCGTTTCGGCAGCCGATGCGTTGCGTCACGCGTCCGTGGCTCAGCAGCTGCAGCAGATGCGGTGGCGGCGGCAGTTGGCGGCGCCGACGCACACAGACAGAGAGACAAACGCCCGCCAACCTCCCCTCGGTGCGGTGGCGCTCGCGACCCGGAGCCAACTGCGGCCGCCGCCTCGTCCGACGGGCTGCAGCGGCGGCGCCACCGTCGCGTCGCTCGCTCGCGCTGCTGGCGAACCTCCTCCGCCTCCCTCGCCGACCGACCGACCGGCACGGCGCCCACCCACACGCCGCCACCCGCTTCCTCTGAACATTACGGCTGCCTTAATTATGGTGGCGACTTAATATCGCACCTGCAACAAAGTCTTGGTGATGGCTGTGACTGTAGGAGTTTGTGAGACACGTTCCACCTTCTTAAGACGACGCTGCACCACCTTGCTCGCATATTTTAGCAAGTTCTTTCGCAGGTGTACGGTGTATATTGAAAAGGAACTGTCTCCTCAGAGTGTACTCTGATTGTGGGTGAGAGTTCTTTTATTCACGGGAGTGACGCGGTTTGTAGTGTTAATTATTGAAGCTTATTTTTTCATAATTCTATAGGTCGTATTACTTAAAAATCAACCGAGGGTGAAAATTACGTATCAAAGAAAGTATTCGATTATAAAGCAGTATTTTCTATTGCGAATATAATTTTTTTTCTTTTTTTTTTCAACAAACGTTACTCAGTTATCGCAACACGTAATGTTTCGTTGGGAATAAATAACTGATACATCTGAAAAACTATTCATACAAATTAAGTGATTCCAAATGTATTAAAATATAATTTTTATTTAAAATAATTGTATCACTTTTCTTCAAAAACCAGGAAGTTTTTTCGATCAAATGACAATAGGTGTATTGCTTTCTGTTTTCTAAATACTGCATTCATATTTTTTGTTTCCAATTTACAATATGATTTCGAAATTATTCACTTCTAACGAATAAAATGAAATGTAATGAATAGAAATGATTAATTTAATCATATGCTCATTGATATGAGATGAAGATAAAGTTTGAATGATACGTGAATGCTTAAAATTTTCTCCATTGATTTCTATAATCGCACCCAAGCACTTTTGTGGAAAGTAAATGTCACTCACACACACGATTCCAAGCTATTGATCCACTCGTAAGATCCATCAAAATATCCATCTTTCCTTCTGACCTGTAATTCCACAACGTTTAGATTTCATACAATTTCTGTTTATCCCAGGCAATAAAATTCGTTATCCTTGCGATCAGATTTTGAAGGTATAATTCTATCAATAAATAATGTTTCAAATAAATTAATTATTAGTGCTTGATATGTCATTGAATAATTTCATGTCGAAAAGTAAGGACTAACGGTAAATTAACGGCATAATTGTAAAAACAAACACAAAACCGTTTGCTTGACTTCTTGATAAAACAAGACAATTGCTAGTTACGATCTTCGTTTAACATACAATATTATTATTTATTAATGTATATTTAAAGTTACGTGTTCAAGATTTTTAAAGTTATTTGAAAGATTCGTGAAATCGAAAGAAATTTAAGACGGTTCATATATTGTATATTATTACAATAATAATATTAATAATTATTATTATTATCATAATTATTAAAAAAGATAATTGATATTTGAGATTAATATATCCATAAATGTATTATGATAAGGGGAAAGGCAACGAGCAGGTAGGTCTACTAGGAAAGTAGGACCACAACCAATGTCGTCTCTGTGGCAACAGGAAATTCTTCTATCTATGCCATTAAAGTTACATTAAACGTATCAATGAATAAACTAAGGAAATATTTCAGAAAGTTCAAAGAATGTAAATGTAAATTGTAAATGCGTATTTTGAAAACATTATCCGTGTACGAGTTTTATTTTTCAAACACAATTCTCTATAACTGTTCTCTTTAAAGAGTAGTTAGAATATCTTCCAACTATTAAGAGATACTTACTATTATCTCCTTGGAGATGGGAGTTCAATGACTTGGAATTTATGTTTCAGATGCCCTATATTTATTGAATAATGTATAGAAAATTTACATTTCTTATTTTTGTTTGACGGATGTTATAGAATTATTTAAAGGCAAAAAAATTATTTTAACGCATGTGCATGAATAAAAGAATTATTCATTCGCAAAACTTCGTTAGGTTGTTTGAAGGAACTTTTATGCGGACTTTAAAGAAGAAAATTGCACCTTGCATATCCTGCCTCGTACTCTCTGATTTCTACAGCGGATATCCGTTGCATTCTATTGACCTGTCTAGTCACGTAGTAATGCAGGAGAGAATATGGCGGACTCGAAATTAAGATGTTCGATACGCATACGGTAAAATATTGTCAAGAGACTCGAATTCAATACAGTGCATTCGTTTGTCGGAAGAACTCATTCTCCAGTTCTTTACTCTTCTGGAAAGGACTAAAATTGGATTTATCAAACGAGAAACGTATCATAGCCTAGATAAAATGTGTCACCTCGTAAAAGCATTTCTAGAAAGGAATAACTGGTTAATATTGTGAATAAGGGAGACAAAACTCCTCTTGTTTGTTTGTAATGCATCAGAAAGATTCTGAAAATTTAATACAATAACGGAAAGAAAAATAGCATGTACTCCCATTCTACTACAACCATTTTCTGAAAAAAATAGTAAATTGTATTTATTAAATATGATGTACGTTCTCAATATTCCGTTTGCAAAATGTTTCATCACAATAACTGTGGAATTCTTAGAGTATTATTTAACGTTTATTTCATATTAAAATGTGCAGAACTTCGTGTCTTATAAGGAGTTAACTGTATCTGACAATTGATGACAACACATTTTCTGTACCGACCGGGTTATTTATTTTTATTTAAGCGTCCCAGACATATTCTTTGCTTTTTCAATGTTTTATTTGTTTATTTTGATATCCTGTAAGAGTTGTGTGATAACTTTCGGTCAGGTGAAAATGGCGACGAGCCGGGAATTGAAACAGGGACTCCTTCTTTGATCACACACCCCTGCGACCGACCGCTCCATGAGCAGCGACCAAGACGTTCGCTTTCTGAAGCTTTCAATTTTCAGATTAAACAAGACTTATATCCTGCTTCGAACTATTTCGTTGCATTACATTGAAAACATATTATTCAAATTTCTGTTGTTATTGTAAATTTTAGAAAGTAAGATGTGAGAACTAATGTGAACCAAGAGATTTAGAGAAACCTTTGTAATTTGTATAAATACTCCAAGAATTTGTAACAGACGACACTTCAAGTCCTGACTCCAAGAGGGATTCATCCCTCAACTGTACATATGTGGAATAAATTTGTATTCAAGTAATCTTCGTGTGTTTTCATTGCCTCTGGCGAGCAGTAGAACCTATCTCGAGTACACGAGAACAAAACAGTTTGAAGAGTTACCAAGATAAATATTCCATTTTTATGCAATCTTTAGATACTTTATTTCATATTGTGTTTGTAAAACTGTGAGAAAAGAATTTATGTTGAAAAGGATGAATGTGTATAAGAACTGGCAGTTGGAAACTACGCTGTAGGATTGATCAGAACAAGATTTCGGCGTTTATAATGAATTTAATTTGCCAAGTTAAATAGATAAAATTATCAAAGTTACAAAAGCAGATTTATTTTATAAAACTTAATTCGTCATGATTCCTAAAATAAACATTTTCAATTAATAATTTCCATTATTAACAAATTCATAATTTTATGTTAAAGATAACACATTCTACACTCTAAAGTATTTTGCACGGAAATCGACACTGTTTATTTGTACTAAACACAGTTCTCAATCCTTATCCAACATAACATATAATTGGACATAAAAACACATGGACATGCAATTCAACATAACATACATTGCAAAAAAATTGGAAATGATTAACTAGTGTATTCTTATACAGTAGCACACTTGAACACCTCTGGTTCCTAGCTCTCTCTACGAAACAATAAAATAAAGAATTAATTAAGTTACTAAATAATAACGTACCTTATTCTTGAAGTAAAAAGTGGTGATTAGACATTTAAAAATGCTTCATTGTCAAGTTAATTTTTGATTGATTATGAAGAAAAATTCCACTGAATTTTCTTCCTAAGATATTCAACACTGTAATAAGAATTCATTTTGACCAGGGTATAAAAATGTCGATACTTACAATAAATAAGATTTTCTACAACTCATTCCATCATGACACGGCATTATTCTTCTATTCGAATACGAATAACAATTACTTTGTCTTGTTTGCACGCTTCTTACGGTCAGAGCTGACACGTACGCTAACAAGTCGACTCACTCTGTTAGAAGAGTCCAGAACTGCACATTTGCCAAATGAAGGCACAGATCACACTGTCATTTGACACGCATGGTAAGGCCACCACGAGGATACTAAATAATATTTTTATGACTTTTGAACGCCACATGCAAAGGACTCACTATTACGTATACGTACCAATACTCTGATAGTCTGTGAGGTCTATGCAATCAAGTCAACGAAATTAGTCTCACTTGTGCATCTTAAGAAGGAATTTACATTATTTTCGAAACTTATTCACTCCTTTAGTCAGTAAGATTAACCTGAATAGATAAAACGAGTAAAACGTGGGAGTAATGGATCTATTGATAATTATATTTCTCAAAGTCGGATCGCTGCGAGTGCAAAAAGACACTACCGTATGTAAGCATGTTATTTAGAAACGCTTCCTCTTTTGAAATTTAATATCACATCGAACAATTTTCATATCACATCGAACTGTATTCTAAACTCACAAGCGGTATTAAATGTCTACAAACAAGCAACAATGTTTTCCTCCTTACGGAGGCTGCCGCAGGACGGGTCTCCTGCAGGGTACATTTAGCCTCCTGCAGATAACAGAGTCGTTCAAGAGGAACTATAAAAATCAGCCTTCGTTTTTCACATGAGTTTGTACTCCATCTGCCTTCACGGCCACGGGTTGAAGCCAATCGATTCCGGGGAGATGGTTGTGCTTGAAGACGCGGTCTACAAAGACCTCATTGAAACTTGGTCTAAGCAATCGATTTTTTTTGTAGTGCTTTAGGGCTCGTCAACATCGAGGTCATTAGAGCCCATTCTAAGCAATCGAAAATGCTCGATGACACAAATCGTTGTTTTAGAACTATGGTTTCAAATTGTTGTTTAAACTACGATTTAGATTTAGGACTAATTTCTTTAAAGTGTACACGTGAAACTAGCTATGCAGTAAAATACAACAACGTTAAATTGCTATGCATATATTATATGCATGAATACACCAAATTTTATTTTAATTCCGTCAATGTAGCAGAGATTTTGTCCGGACATCTTCTTTACTCAAGAAACGAGACTACCTAACATCAAATAGTTTTTCGGATGACAGAGGGAAAAGCAGATCATTCAAACGTTTCGCCCAATATATTCAATTGATCTATCTATATGTTACTTTCTTCGTAAGACTATTCAAAGAGCATATTTGAACTTAAATGCCTTAAACGACAGAATTTCGCAGCAACCAATTTTCAATTATTCGTGCAAATAATACTGTTGATTCTGCAATGTTTAGAACAAGAGAGTGGAGAACGTGTAGAATCATATGTGCAATGATGTACGGTGTGGTTGCAGTTAACTCATTGCTCATATTTGACGTTTATTGTCAGTTTCTTTATAAATATTTGAAAAGTTTTCCTCGAAAACTAGTTCCTTCTTCTTCATGTGTCTAAACCACTCCTGTTTAATTTGAATCGCACGTTATAATGTATGCTATGCAATTCTTTTTTCAATAATTTCAAAGGAGTAATAAATACGAGTGAATCATAATTGACAAATACGGATTTTTACACGTGTAAACAAAGTGTATTATCAACAAAGTTAAAATTATCATTTTTAGGTTCTTACTGGTGGAAATAAAAAAACAGACTATAAGTCATGAGTAAGGAGGAAGTATCTATACGGAGCAATAGAACCGAGACTCATGTATTGCTCCAGTTTGGGAACATCAGGTATGTTTGAGATATTCTGAAAGAAATTTCTGATAATACAACAGCTCAGTAAGGTGTTTTGTATGGTGTAAAGCACTTTATAAGATATCTTTACGGGAATAGTAGGACATAATGCCAATTGATACTAAAATTTGGGAACAAAACGCATATTCGATACTTCGTGCTAAAGAGAGAAAAGATACATATGAAAGGTACGGAAATAATCCAAAGAGCAGATGAAAACAGAATACGAAACTAAAGATTGTCGGAAATTCGTAGTATATCATGCTGACAGTAAAACATTTTTTTTTGGGGGGGG